>JAEMWC010001064.1:95000-145000 GCA_016490735.1 Pachyseris speciosa | reverse complement strand
ATTTTGTCTTACATGGTTGGCCAGCAGAAGAGTTTACCGTTGAGGATGGCTGTTTATTGCATGGTACCAGAGTAGTAATGCCATCCAGGTATCGACAGGAAGTACTGACGGAACTACACCTAAACCATCCAGAAATGGTGCGGATGAAGTCTTTGGCAAGACCGCACGTCTGGTGGCCAAACTTGGATAGCGACATCGAACAGACCGTAAGAGATTGTTCAGATTGTCAGGCTAACCGCTGTAAGAACCCTTGAAAGTGAGTAATCCATGGATATGGCCTACGCTCCCCTGGCAGCGTTTAGATGTGGATTTCGCTGGTCCTTTCAATGGAGGAATGTTCCTGATAGTGGCTGACGCAAAGTCTAAATGGATGGAAGTCGTTCCAATGTCCTCCACCAGTGCCGGTTCCACAATTACAGCTCTCCGTGGTTTGTTCGCAATACATGGATTGCCTGAAGAGATAGTAGCTGACAATGGTCCACAGTTTGTTGCGAAAGAGATGAAAGATTTTCTCAAAGCCAATGGTGTTCGCTTATGCTTGTCATCACCATACCATCCAGCATCTAACGGCGAAGCAGAACGGGCTGTTCGGACATTTAAGGAAGCCATGAAAGTCACGAAGTATGAACCGGGTACCCAAACGGAGAAATTGGCCCGATTTCTGTTGAGCTACCGAACCACACCCCATAGTGCCACTGGTTGTCCTCCTGCAGAAATTTTGATGGGGCGAAGACTGCGAACAAGGCTCGAGTTGCTGAGACCCGATTTGTCTGCACGAATGGAGCAAAAATCAAGACGCTTTGACCCCATGATCAAGCGCAGTTTCGAAGTTGGTAAACCAGTTTTTGCAAGGGATTACAGAAGTCGTAAAACTGCATGGACTAAGGGAGTCATTCAAGATCGATTGGGTCCGGTCACGTACAGAGTGCAAGTTGGAAAAATGTTTTGGAAAAGACACATTGATCAGCTGCGAGAGCTCGCTGGCTCGAAAGTAGCGGATTCAGAACCCAAACATTGTGAATTACCAGAGATCGATTTGGCTGAAACGCCAGATGCAATTGTGTCTTTGCCAAAGCCAGACTCACCAAGGTCTGCAGCATCGTTTGAAAAGCCTTCCATGCCTGTGGTGTCAGTCCCACCAGCCGAACAGATTGTCCCGCCAGAGGAAAATGTCCCGGATAATTCTGTTCCAAGTGTTTCAAGCGTTCCAGAAGAAAACAAACGTCATTCAACTAGAATTCGATTGAAACCAAAACGTTTAATTGAAGAGATGTAAAGAACTCAGCTGAAAAGGACACAACACTCTGCGATACCGGTGCAGCGCTCTACCGACTGAGCTAACAAGCCATCTGGGAACTGGTCGTTTTGTTGGCTCGTAATTTACCCGTGAGTGGTGAATATATCAGAATGAATATATGAAAATCATATATTTGAACTGCGGGTTAATGATTAAATATGTGACTGATCATCGCAGTTATGAACACTACTAACAACTTTTTCTATGCAACTTTGGTTCAAGTATAACGTAAGAGTGTGAGAGGCCGAGAAAGAATCACCACATGAACTACGATGGAACTGTTCGTATTAGGCCCCGTATAACGTGCTCTCCAGGACCGGATGGTGTTCATCTACGAGCAGACACAAGAATTGATACTGAATGATTATTTTTAATTGTAAAAGTGATTGAAAACTGACTGTCAAGTGCGTAGCCACTATAAATGGAATTTCGCTATATGAAGGCCGTCGTTTAAAGAGTGAATATAATGATAGAGGCATTGTCGAAACTTTCGCAAACTGGAATAATCTCGTTTAATGATGGGTAACCAGCATGAACAGTAAATGTTCCTTAGAACAATCATAGGAAAATACCACATTGGCTGTTATTAAAAGTTACTTCCCTGCTGAAAGCACATGCACAGCTGCATGATCGCTCGGTTGGAGGCATACACTGCTACGGCACAGAAGACTTTTGTTTGTTGGGTCAGTGAGCATGCCCCGTCAACCAACAATTAAGTGCACATTGTTGCACATTGGAGAAAATAGCTGGCGCTATGTTTCACTGTGCATTAATTAAATATATCAGCGTCCTTTCTGAAGGAGTTAACCAAGGGTGTAAAGCAGTTGGTGCTGAGGCGCCAGTTGGAGCCCCTTGCAACACAAACTATCTTAGCGTTTGAGGCAAAAGCTGTGACTAACAGTAATTTTAATTGTTTAAGTAGTTAACTAGACATGCTCAGTGAAAGCCTAAGGTCCTAATGCATGAATATATTTTAGACTGTATCAGATGATTGATCAATGGAATACACAAATTTCCTTTGTAGAATACTGAAAACAAGTCTATAGAGATCTCGAAAATTTGGTTTATCTACGGAGTTGATAATGTAAATTGACCGCTGTACAGGGATTCGATTAGCTGACGTTTCGAGCGTTAGCCCTTCGTCGGAGCGAATCGAGGAATTGTGGGTTGTGTATGGTTTACACTTCACCCTAACAACATCAACAGGGACAGTGGAAATCAAAATTCCTGAAGCGTGGATGCCCACGATCAAACACCACAACAGCCGATCAGTACCAAAGCGGACCGCTGAGGGAACAATTTCTAGTCTGAACGAGGATCGAAACGCACCACTCACCACCAGCCACGGTGCTTCTTATACTCACACGCAGCCAGTCGACACCATCGCCTGATGAAGACCAGCAGTATAGCGGTCGAAACGTCGCGATCCACATCTTTGTGACTCAATCGTGAGACAAAAGATTAACTCAGCTATCATTTGAAACCACGATGACGGACACCTTTCATAATAATAGAAAGCTTGGGAAGATTTTTATGTTACCCTAAAAGGCATTTCTCGCTCATTTTCTTCCCCTTAGTAATTAATTAAGCGAGGAATAGGCGCGTAAAACGTTCGCGCGGAAGAGATCTAGTGTGTAGTAAACTGGTGGTTATCAGTAGGTCATTTCAATTGACATGGAAAGTATAAAGACAAGATATAACAAAGTGGCCAATAATAACTTTGAACTGTTGATAAAGGCGAAAAGTAACGCTTGTTACGGGGCTAGTAGTGATTGATTTTACAATTCACCAACTGCACGTATTGTTCAGTATATAGCTAACACTCGGTACGTTCACTAAACAAATCGGCTACCCCCGCCATGAAGTCATAAAAATGTAATTGACCAATGGACTTCGTTGTTTTTCAAGACTTTTGATGGTGGGAGTAGAACTTATGGCCTTTTCTGGCCCTGTACTTCGCTTTCCTAATAACAATGTGGGTGTTCAGTTTTCCCTCAATATTGGCATTAGATTATATAAGCCCCGAAAGGTCTGTTTTCATGTTTGTTAATGATGTTTAATTTATTGTTCTAATTTATTGTTCTATTGTTCTAATTGACTAAACAAAATTTAACCCAAGAAAAAGTTTACGCCATTTCCTTCTTCACGGACTCAGCAGAAATTAGGAGATAGATTCCACTTTCACCGAAATGTTTGTTTAAGAACGTGAATCAGTGCTGATTAACAATGAATCAGCTGAGACGGCCGCATTTTTTAGCTGTTGCGGTTGAGGCACTGGACTATAACCCCAATTTCTTTGTTTCGAGAATCTACTTTGTGGGCAGCAATTTGTGAAATTTTTTCCTGCATAGCAAACAACGCCCTCGCTAGTAATTAACTCTTGCATTTCATAAACAATAGCAGAGTGAATTTTGGCTCAGTTAGTCAGAGTCATGTCTTCGATAGCAACAGCCGCGTTTAAAGCCACTTTCGGCTTACTCGTGAATAAAGCCAGAGATAAGGCAGCCGAAAGGTTGAAAGAAGGCGATGTGACAGATAAAAGGATCCGAGACTTGATTGCACGAGAAATCAACGATGTAAAATCGAAGTTGGACGGATTATCACGAAGTTATCTTCTGGCAGCAATAGATGCCTTTGAAGCTGGCGTTAAGTACCTGTATCAAGCAATAGATGCAGAACCTTCATCCACCGGTCCCGTGAATACAGTAGCTCTCGCTTCGGAAATGAGAAACATGGAACTGACAGAGTTTGGAGAAAAGACCAGAATGGCGCTTTCTGAAGGAAAAGAGAGATTCAAAATGGCTCGTGAAGAAGCAACCAGGGCCTTTAACAACGAGGCTCTCAGCACGTCTGACCGCATAACTGCCATTCGATATCGCGTCATGGCGACAATGTTAGAATCAGCCGCAAAGTGCATTGGAAATGCGCATGACTGGACGTCCTTGTCATTAAAGGATGTCCTGGAAAATGCAATACCAGAGTGTGAACAGTGTGTTCAGAAACTCAACTCTCTGCCAGATGTTCAGAACAGTTTTAAAGTTGAACTCGTAAAAGGCATCTTGAATGTGAAGGGTCGGTTTGGAAAAGATGAGAGAAGAGAAATATTTTCTGCCGTCTATCAAGTAAATCGTACCACCTGCGATGCTATGGAAGCAGTGGGTCAAGACACACATGTTTGGATCTGGCCATCTATTGACACTGGAGAAGACAAAATTGATGCTTTGCGTGATCGAAGAGTGTCGAAAGTATTGCAGAAAGTTGGTGTGGAACAATGCAGTGCAGTACGGTCATTTGGTCAGGAGGGCGAAGACGAAGACAAGCTGAAGGAACCACAGGGCATCACTACAAACAAGGATGGACAGTTTGTTATAGCAGACAATGGGGATAAAACTGTCAAGGTGTTTGACAGCAGCGGACATTTTATTTTAAAGATCAGTCCAAACGCTGACGATGGTGAAACAAAGTTAGTCCGTGTTTTGGATGTCGCCACTGACGAGGAGGGCAACATTTACGCACTGGTGACCCTGAAGGAGACTGGGTCCGAGAGAGAAGAGACAGGGTTCACTGCTGATCATATGCTGGTTTTCAACAGCTCTGGGAAACAGCTGCAAAAGTTTCCTGTGAAGAGGAGCGAGTACTTGGGCGGACTGACGGTAAGCGGGAACAAAGTGCTGGTGGCATGGGGTAGATGGGTTGTTGTCCATGAACTTAATGGAGGATATGTTCGTAGCATTGGAGAGGAGGAGTTGAAGACTGCAATAGATATCACTGCTGGTCCTGATGGCCGGGTACTGGTGCTGGACAGGGATGATGACTGCATCCACGTATTCACCGAGGATAGTCAGCAGGTGAACAAATTCAGTGTTCAGACCGGAGAAGCTGTCTTTTATCTTGTTGCCTGCCACCCAGGGGGTGAACATGTCATCGTCGCTGGTTATGAACGAAGAACACACCGCCTGTGTGTGGCTATATACACTAAAGATGGCGAGTGTCAGCGAACAGTGAAACTCGACCAAAAAGGTTTATCCATAACAGGGATTGCGGTGAGCATGGAAGGTCGCATTTGTGTTACGGATCGTGATGAAGGAAAAGTCATTGCGCTGTGAAACTATTTAGGAACACAGCTCAACATTTTTAAAGAATATTTTCAGAATTGCAAAATAAGTTAAGGATGTAAGAAAATTCATAATCTTAAATAACATAGAAAGTGTAGGTGTCTTTTGGGGTCCCAAGTGTTTTCATCATGGAAGCAGTTTTATATCAGTCTTAAATATAAGATACTTACAGCTTACAGGCAAAATATCCATTAGTGTAGTGTTTTTGCAAAGGAATTGCTATTTTAGAGTCATACCACTGTTTTGTTTATTATTTACCAATGCATTTAAGCTGGTGATGCTTTTTCAAATGATATTATTTTAATTTTGCTGCTGTTTTGTTCTATATTTTCTGATTAATTCATGATCAGCTCACATGATTTGTGTAACCTTAGCCAAGAAAAGCCTTATTCTTCTCAAACCATTTTTATGTGTTTCTGGAATGTTTATTTTTTTGCTACCAAATAACAATGCTGCTCTAACATTCAGAAATGAAGAAAACCTTGAAAACAATCTTGTGTTGTATTTGATTTAAGCAATAGACCACAACTTTCTATGGATTATGGGCTGATAAACCACGCGGGATGTTGGAAGAACAGTCGAAGAATTCGTAAATCACGAGCCGCAGGCGAGTTTACTGGCACAATAAACCATAGCTGATTGACCAATCAGAGCGCGCGCATTGATTTGGTTATTGTATAACACTCTATGGAGCTGAATCTATGTCTTGTTACTGTTATGAGGCAAAGGAAGTTGAAATGTAACCTTTTCAAACTCTTTTTCTTGAATCCTATTTTTGATAGGCCAGTTTTCACCAGCTAATAAATAAAAGGATTAAATGAACATTCTAAGAAATGCTAAGTTTAAATAATAATAAACAAACTGGTAATTTACTGGGAACATTTTGCATGTTATGTGTATAAATATTTCTTTGACAGACTAGTTTTCTACCAGGTGATAAGTTAAGCATTGAGAAAGTGTCATGTAATTTTATGAAATAATAAGTACTAAATTATTATTATTATTATTATTATTTAAATAGTTAATAATTGATTATGAAGTTTTGACTTTAAGAAGTACAGGAAGGTGAACAGCTGGCTTACTGGAGGCAACTGGTCCTTTAAAAAATAATTTTTTTGCAAAAGTTGATAAGTCTCCCGGTCTTCAATTTTTTCTGTAGAAAAAAGCCTTCAAATTGCAAAACAGTAGCAAAGCTGAAACATAGACACTAACTTTTTACTTTTGAGCAATAGAATTGAAGGGCTTGGTGGAAAACTATGCTAAGTGGATTTTTAGGTGAAAGCGCTTTTTGGCCCATGTTTTCTCGAAGACTAAGCGCAAAGCAGCGCAAAACAATACAGGGCAATGTTTTACCACATAAAAACAAGCCTGTATGCAAAAGAACCAGCAATTGTGGACCAAAATTAAAAAAAAAAAAAACCTTCCAAAAATCCACTTAGCATAGTTTTCTACCAAGCCCTTCATAAGTCTGTCTTATTACCATTCATGAAGCAATGCCCAAGGGTATTCTTTATTGAAAACTAAGCGCCAAATGCTCGTAACTGAAGAGTAAAACTGAAACTGGACATGAAATGATTGACAGGTAGAAAGGATTGTTCCATAGTGTGACGTAGACTAAAAGTTTTGGCGGTTAAAACATCGATACTTACGCGACGTATATGTTGGAGCTCCTGACTCGATCCGCGCTAGCTTGTTTTATTTAATCGAATTATGTCAGTTTGCCTGTTCGCTCGGTGGTCGAAGGACATCATGAAGTCTGTAGACCAAGTCTAACACGGCTGAAAGAAGCCAGTTGTGTTTTCTCTGCTTGCCAAACCATGAAGAGATATATTAATTTGACTCTCTGGTTTGGGAGTAGAGATTACGAGCCGGACAGAAAAAAAAATTCTGATCTCTCTCTCGTCTAAAGAGCGGCTCGGCTTTGCTAGACAATTTCTGAAAGGTTGCCGTGCTAGAATTTGCGAAAAGGAGAGGTGTTTTCGGAGTTTAACGCAAAAAAGTCAGTGACATTTGCAGAGTGTCTTTCGCTCGCGGAGGGTATAACATTCCCACAATTGATTGCGGTCGAAGTGGGCGGTGTCTCGCGGGCCACCGAAGCCGTGAAACACTTCGTCAAAATTCGGAAACATTACGGAGAATTCATCCAAGAGAGGAAAAAAAAATCAGCATGACGAGAGGTCCGTCCGTTTTCGACGAGTATCTTGAAAACAATCCAGGGAAAAGTTACATTGGCGCGCGTGGCAAATATTACCAAGTGCGGAATATACTCATGGTCGGTCGTCGAGTTGTTGTGTAAACACATGTACAGCAGGTAGACATGCTTCCGAATTTCAACATATAAATCACTTTTGCGTCGATCAACTCGGTTATTTTGATTCTATGGAGGCTTGTAAACATCAGCAAAACGTATTTTCAAGCGAGATAAACACCAGCGAAAAAGTATTTGCACGCGAGATATTTTAATAAGTCGTTGTATTACGCATCAGACGATAGGGATTAAATTTCACATCTAATGCAAATATTTGCGTTTTGAAGCCAATAAAAATAGTTAAGTATTTTGTCTCAGTTTTTTCACTGTCGTCATTTACGTTGCTTTGTGATACGATTTTCATTCCACTGGTTCCATTTGACGACAAAAATGAACCCTTCAAAATCGTTTCAAATGACCAAAGCACGCGAAACGCCAGTGAAAGCTCTGTTTCGAGCCGGAAACCGACGGAAAACAGCTTACTCTATTAATCTCTCTTAATTTTGCCCTTGAACATCGTTAACTCCAATTTTCGATGTTGCTCACGAACAGAAGCTGTTGGTATCGGCCAAACCCTATCTTCAAGTAAAAACAGCTGTCCTTATTATTTCATTCTATTTCTCAGCCGACAGCAAGCTTTTTGAGCACTAAGTTAGAATCAAGTCCGATCCTGCTTTATGCCGTTTTCAACCAAAACACCCTCTTCGGCACTTTACTTATATCGGCCAAAGCCTTTCCGAAAGAATTAAGGGTCAACCAAGAAACCTGTGCGCTCTCTTCATTTCGGAGGAACCCTTTAAGCTGATTGAGACTCAAAAGATTCCGCTTACTTTAACTTTAACGTTTGCGATACCTTAGGCCGAACCCTATCCCTAGCTCTAACCCTAACCCCAACCCTAGCTTTAACCCTAACCCCAACCCTAGCTCTAACCCTAACCCTAACCCTAACTCTAACCCTAGCCCTAACCCCCAACGCTAACCCAGCCCTAATTTTAACCCTAACTCTAAACTTAACAACAACCCTAAATCTTTTGAGTGCTGTTTTCAAGTCGGACAAAATCTATGCGCCCTTGCCTAAGGTTAACCAAGGCTGCTGTGTGCTGTTTTAAAGTCAAACAAGAATGTTGCGCATTGTTTTCCAGCTAAGGAAGCTTCTTGAGCACTATCAGTAAGCAAAACACTGGTTTAAAAACTTCGACCATTTCCAAGTGGGATGGGCATCTTGTGTTCTGTTTATGAGTCAAAAAGGCACATTGTGCATAAAGAATACCCTTGGGCATTGCTTCATGAATGTTAATAAGGCAGACTTATGAAGGGCTTGGTGGAAAACTATGCTAAGTGGATTTTTAGGTGAACGCGGTTTTTGGCCCGAGGTTTTCTCGAAGACTAAGCGTAAAGCAGCGAAAAAGAATACAGGGCAATGTTTACCACATAAACACAAGCCTGTATGCAAAAAACCAGCAATTTTGGACCAAAATAAAAATAAAAAAAAAAAAACTCCCAAAACTCCACTTATCATAGTTTTCCACCAAGCCCTTCAATTGTACATTAATAAGTAGAGTAATCATTTTATGAAGTTTGCTTTTTTATTTCCATGTTGGATGTGATACAGTGTATTTTCAAAACAACTGATGGGAGTTATTGCATGTGAATCAAGTATGTTATGCTATATTAACATTTAATTTCATTATACATTTTATAAACTTGTAGTGA
Organism: Pachyseris speciosa; assembly: GCA_016490735.1. Classification (NCBI taxonomy): domain Eukaryota; kingdom Metazoa; phylum Cnidaria; class Anthozoa; order Scleractinia; family Pachyseridae; genus Pachyseris; species Pachyseris speciosa. Next base: position 135,627 of record JAEMWC010001064.1, on the reverse strand, counting down.
GTGGTGCTTTTAATGAAATATACTCTGTAGGAAAAAATAATTGGCTGAAGAACTGTGAGACCATGCAGGGATCTCATTTTTCTTGAAAGAACAATCACTGAGTTATTTTTGTGTGTGGTGTAATTGCCAGCCTTAATTTAATAACTTTTTCAAATACTTTATGACAGTACTGTCATATTTGTACCAAGCTATATTCAAAGAGTGTAACACAGTAAATGGGTTTAATTCTGCATAATTTTCTCATTTGATATTTTTAGATAACTTGGTGTCAATTTGTTTAATTGAGTTTGGAAAAACGCTTGTAATAAGTGTTTGTTTGAGGTCTGATTAGCACTCAAATTCTGCCAAACCTCAATCTTGCACAAGCCCGAGGTATTTTAAATGCATACATGTAAAATTAAGTTTTAGCTAGTGTTACCATGAATGTTGACAGGTATGATTGTGCATTGTTTATTTTTATCTCTTCATCCAAGTTGTGTGGGTGTGGCTGCCACTCTCTTTCACTCCAGAGGTACCAGTTATCATAAAACCCTACAGAGACTATAGGACAGGTATCTGACCGAACAACAAGAAACTAACAACAATTAAACATTCCTTTATTTAAGACTGCTGCTGGCCAGAGATGTTATTTCACTATAGTCATTATAACTATAGTCATTATACAGTTCTGCATGAGAAATGCTTGTTGCTCATTCTCAAACAAACTCTATTATAATTGAAGGGCTGGGGGCATAAACTGCCTATGTATAGTTTTAGGTGTTTTTTGCATACGTTATTTCTCGAAAACGAAAAAGAAATCGGTGAAAAAAAAAAAATACGGGACAATGTTTTTGAATCAAAATGCAGTTCACATGCAAAAATTTGGACAAATCCAAGCGAACTAAACAAACGGCCGAAAATTACACATAAGCAGTTTATGCTCTCAGCCCTTCATATGTCTGCCTTATTAACATGCATGAAGCAATGCCCAAGGGTATTCTTTATTTCTTTATTTGAAAACTTAGCGCCAAATGCTCGTAACTGAAGGGTAAAACTGAAACTGGACATGAAATGATTGACAGGTAGAAAGGATTGTTCCATGGTGTGACGTAGACTAAAAGTTTTGGCGGTTAAAATTAATTATTAATTAATTAAATTAATTATTAACTTGGCCGAATCCGCGCTAGCTTGTTTGGTTTAATCGAATTATGTCAATTTGCCTGTTCGCTCGGTGATCGAAGGACATCATGAAGTCTTAAGATCCATAAGTCTAACACGGCTGAAAGAAGCCAGTCGTGTTTTCTCTGCTTGCCAAACCATGAAGAGAGAGATTAATTTGACTCTCAGGTTTGGGAGTACAGATTAAGAGCCGGGCAGAAAAAAACTCTGAAAACATCTCTGGTCTCAAAAGCGGCTCGGTTTGGCTAGTCTTGGTCCATTTCTGAAAGGTTGCCGTGCTAGAATTTCCGAAAAGGAGAGGTGTTTTTGGAGTTTAGGGCAAAAAAAATTGGCCGATGTTTGCAGAGTGTCTTTCGCTCGCGGAGGGCATAAGATTCCCACAATTCATTGCGGCCGAAGTGGGCGCTGTCTCGCGGGCCATCGAAGCCGTGAAACAGTTCGTCAAAATTCGGAAACATTACGGAGAATTCATCCGAGAGAGGGAAGTCAGCATGACGAGAAGTCCGTCCGTTTTCGATGACTATCTTGAAAACAATCCAGGGAAAAGTTGCATGGGCGCGCGTGGAAAATATTACTCGTGGTCGGTCGTCGAGTTGTTATGTAAACACAGGGAGACATGCTGCCGAATTTCAACATATAAATAAGTTTTGCGTCGATCAACTCGGTTATTTTGATTTTATGGAGGCTTGTAAACATCAGCAAAACGTATTTTCAAGCGAGATAAACACCAGCAAAAACGTATTTGCACGCGAGACACTTTAACAAGTCGTTGTGTTACGCATCAGACGATACGGATTAAATTTCACATCTTATGCAAATATTTACGTCTTGAAGCCAACAAAAATAGTTAAGTATTTTGTTCCAGTTTTTTCACTGTCGTCATTTACGTTGATTTGTGATACGATTTTCATTCCACTGGTTCCATTTGACGACGAAAATGAACCCTTCAAAATCGTTTCAATAATGGCCAAACCACGCGAAGCGCCCGTCAAATCTCTGTTTCGACGCGGAAACCGACGGGAAACAGCTTACTCTTTTAACTCTTAATTTTGCCCTTGAACATCGTTAACTCAAATTTTCGGCGTTGCTCACGAACAGAAGTTGTTGGTAGTGGCCAAAAGCTATCTTCAAATAAAAACAGCCTTCTTTAATATTTTATTCTATTTCTCAGCCGACAGCAAGCTTTTTAAGTACTGAGTTAGAATCAAATCCGATGCTGCTGTATGCCGTTTTCAACCAAAACACCCTCTTCAACACTTACATCGGCCAAAGCCTTCCCGAAAGAATTAAGAATCAACCAAGAAACCTGTGCGCTCTTTTCATTTCGGAGGAACCCAGAAACCAAGAAACCTGTGCGAGACTCAAAATACGCCGCTTACTTTAACGTTAACGTTCGCAATGCCCTAGGCCGAACCCTATCCCTAGCTCTAACCCTAACCCTAACCCCAACCCTAGCTCTAACCCTAACCCTAGCTCTAACCCTAACCCTAACTCTAACCCTAGCCCTAGTTTTAACCCTAACTCTAAACTTAACAATAACCCTAAATCTTTTGAGTGCTGTTTTCAAGTCGGACAAAATCTACGCGCGCTGGCTTAAGGTTAACCAAGGTTGCCGTGTGCTGTTTCTAAGTCAACCCAGAATGTTGCGCGCTGTTTTCCAGCTAAGGAAGCTTCTTGAGCACTATCAGTAAGCAAAAAACTGGTAATAAGTGCTGCATTTAAAAAAGTCTACCATTTCCAAGTCGGATGGGCATCTTGTGGGCTGTTTATGAGTCAAAAAGGCACATTGCGCATAAAGAATACCCTTGGGCATTGCTTCATGCATGTTAATAAGGCAGACATATGAAGGGCTGGGGGCATAAACTGCCTATGTATAGTTTTAGGTGTTTTTTTTGCATACGTTATTTCTCGAAAACGAAAAAGAAATCGGTGAAAAAAAATACGGGACAATGTTTTTGAATCAAAATGCAGTTCACATGCAAATTTGGACAAATCCAAGCGAACTAAAAAAACGGCCGAAAATTACATATAGGCAGTTTATGCTCTCAGCCCTTCAATTATTGTATTGAGGGTGTGGCTGCCACTCTCTTTCTCTCCAGAGGTACCAGTTATCATAAAACCCCACAGAGACTATAGGACAGGTATCTGACCGAAAAACAAGAAACCCACAACAATTAAACATTCCTTTATTTGAGACTGCTGCTGGCCAGAGATAATTTCACTATAGGGCAGTGAACTAATATGGAATTAATTAGATAAGGAATACACTGTAGGCCATTTCCAAATTACCTGTAGGCTCTTTTTCATTTAGTGAGTCCTAGCACTCATCTTTTCATATGAAAATTAGTTTTCATTCACATCATAGTTCATAGGGGGAAATGGTTATGAAACATGGCAAAGTCAGCTTTGTTATATGTTTTTGTTCGTTATTTTGGGGGTTGACCGTGCACAATAACAATAGGTGGTGACGGTGTGCTCATGCAACTAACCAATAAAAACATTTCAATTAAGTAATTCATGCCTAGTAAATGACTGCAAAACAAAGAAATGTGCACTGTCATGGGCTTTCCAACATAAATCTTGGCCTCTTTGTTTTGCTCCTTTGATGTTTGCCGGGTTTCCTAACCATCTCCCTCTATTAACTACGTTCACATGCAATCATTTTCATATGAATGGTAGGGCACAAGGCCTCGCTTTGAAAAGGAGGCCAAAGATAATTCGAAAATGGCCTATTAAAACTGTGTAAAGGTCCTGCAAACTTTAAGAAAGCTTTCAATAAAAACAAAGATGGTTAACGAGTTTTTAAAACAAGAATAATTTTAACACATAGGTTTATATTTTTTTTCAATGTAATATATTCTACTATACATATTTACTTTTTTACCCTATTTTTATTGTATTTTATTTTACTGTATTTTATGTTTTATTGTATTGTTCGCTGAAAAACCTTATTTGGGAGTGTGCAATAAAGTTTCAGTGGTGGAATGCACAAAATACATTCCCAACAAAATATGAGTGACATTTCTGCCCACTCTTCCCAACAGAGCAAGTTTTCCTTGACAATTATTAATAAGTATCATTGACAATTTTCATTTGCTCATGTTTATGAACAATAAGTTTTCTTTGACAAGTTTTGCCTTGACAAGTTTTATTTGCTGCTGTGAATGAATAAACAAGTTTTCTTTGACAAGTATTTTCTGTAGCCAGCAATTCGATTACACAGCGGATGACAATTTTCTTGACAAGTTTTCCTTGTTGAACTGTACAGACGAGCAAGACTTCTGCAATGTGACAATTAATTTTTTCCTTGACAAGTGCACTTGTTCAAAAACTAGCATGCTAGCTTTTTAGCAACTGCACTAATGTCAAGGAAAAATTTGACAAGTTTGTCTTTACACACCAGCAAATTAAGTTGTAAAGTCAAAACTTGTCAAGGAAAACTTGCTTGTGTGTAACTGGCTTTAAACTTTGATCCTGCTCACTCTTTATGTTGTCATATGCTATTTTGGCATCAGTCAGCTGTTTAAAAGGAGCTGTTGTGAAGCAATGCTTGTTGCATAGTTGAGAAATAATACAAGTCATGTATCAGGTAAAAAGCTGAAAGGTAAACCATGAAGACATTAATCTGAAAATCATTATTTCCTTTGTCTCTTGTGAGGCCCTGTTAGGGTAAATTCCAACAGTCGACACGGCTCTGAAACGGTGACGTGAAGGAAATGAAACGACGACGAATGACATGCAAGACCGCTCCAGTGAAATGGCGACAGTAACAAAAATTAAAAGCAAAATGGACAGTGACATTGGCAGATTTTGAATAAGAAAGTGACTTGATGGCATTCAGGCAGAGGAGGATGTCGAGAACGAGTTTTCATTTTCAATAATTTAATCGTTCTGTCAGTCTTCTGTGTAGAAACACACTGAGTTACGCCCCCTGAATTACAACAACGCATTTTTTGTTGGAAAAACAACCTCAGACACGTTCCAAACTTTCCGAAATTGCGAAATCGACATCAGTGCCACTGCATGTTCAAATTCTGACAGTGACATGCAGCCCTTCTGAAATGGCAACATGTAAAGGTTTGAAATTCTGACGGGGGATATAAAGACCTCTCCTAACAGGGCCTCTCTTCTGTGCATTGTTTTAAAGAGCAAACTGCTTATTCCAGGCATCCAGTAATCTTAATTTATTTCAAGTTGTAAATTGTAAAATAAGGCAAGATTAGAGTAAGAGTACAAACAAAGATTGGTGTTGTTGTTGAAACTTCCATGAGCTTTTGCTATCTTATGGGATGAAAATATGTCAGTGTTTGCCCTTAAGCTTATTGCACCGGTTTCCCGCACTTTCCAGCACTCATAATTAATTAATAGATCAGTCCTACCGCACTTAATATGCTGACACTATGATAATGGTATCAAAACTATGTCCAGTCAGCAAGAAATGTACAGTATATGTAGTTCAGAATCCTCTAACTATTTATTTAGACTTTATTTGCATGTACAACTGGAAGAGATAAAAAAAGACATATCAATGCAAATAGGGTGTCAACAGGGAACTGAACTTAATCTTCATGTAAAAGCTGATCCCCAGAAGAAAAAAGATATACATGTATGTAAATATATATAAATATGTATAAATAATTATATAAAAAACCTATAACAATGATATATAAATCAATAACAATCTAAAAATGTATAAATAATAAAAGATCTATATTATAATATAGCTGGCGCATCTTTTCACTGAAATCGAGCGTGCCTTAAGCCCTGGTCAAACGGCGCATGATAGTCGATGATAGTTGATTCTCTCCAAACTATCATCAACTATCACCAACTATCATTCACATGGTCAAACGGCGCATGATAGTCGATGATAGTTGATGATAGTTCACCGGCAGTCGCGCGAGCAAAGGTCACTCGAGCAGCTAGTTCCAGGCTCTTTCCGCGTAAAATGTGAGCACTAAAATGGCTTCGCGAGAGACAAACTTGTAGAAGTATGAATTTATCGCGACGAAAGAGGGCGGCAGCTTGCTTAATAGTAATCGATTTGTTGGAGGGATGTACGGAGGATGAATCTGGAGAGCGTTGGATTCTTGCGAGTTGACACTTTCTTCAGAAGATATCTTCTCTATGTTATCTTGGTCTTCAATATTTTCGTTGTCATGATTATCATTTTGGATATAAACACGTAAGCTGAGCCTCGCGAGGAACTTTTGGCGGCCATTTTAAACGAGCCCGCCGATTTTCGGGGAAAACAGCTGACCAAAAACTATCATGAACTATCATACGCGTGGTCAACGAGAAAAACTATCATCGACTATCATGAAGAATTTGAACAAGTTCAAAATCAATGATAGTTGATGATAGTCGATGATAGTGCATGATAGTTGGTGGTCAAACGGAAGCGCGCGCTTCAACTATCATCGACTATCATCAACTATCAGTGAATAACCCACTGGGCGTTAGCCCTAGTAAAGGGAAACAGGGAACCACACGAGGCAAAGAAAAAATCTTTTGACCTCGGTGGGAATCGAACCTAGTGTTCCTAGTGCTACGCGGCACAACATTCTTATGTACCCTTACTTTCTCCTTTGCCGCGATTCACCATCTAAAATCGTCCCCGACTTTCTCTGTGCGACCTTGTAGCTCAGTCGGCAGAGCAACGGTAGATCTAATCCGGAGGTCGTGGGCTCGATTCCCACCGAGGTCAAAAGATTTTTTCTTTGCCTCGTGTGGTTCCCTGTTTCCCTTTACTAGGGCTAACGCCCAGTGGGTTATTCATGGGTTTAAGTAGCACTTTAATTTACACTTCAGAGTTAATTCTCTGTTCCACTATTTGTGTTCCTAGTGCTACGCGGCACAACATTCTTATGTACCCTTACTTTCTCCTTTGCCGCGATTCACCATCTGAAATCGTCCCCGACTTTCTCTGTGCGACCTTGTAGCTCAGTCGGCAGAGTAACGGTAGATCTAATCCGGAGGTCGTGGGTTCGATTCCCACCGAGGTCAAAAGATTTTTTCTTTGCCTCGTGTGGTTCCCTGTTTCCCTTTACTAGGGCTAACGCCCAGTGGGTTATTCATGGGTTTAAGTAGCACTTTAATTTACACTTCAGAGTTAATTCTCTGTTCCACTATTTATCATCAACTATCATCGACTATCATGCGCCGTTTGACCAGGGCTTTATGAGAGTACAAAGCACGCGGATGACGCCATTTGTCTGCGCGTGCAGTTTCAAGATCATTAAAAAATCTGGCATTTTTCACAATTAAATTAAATTAATTAAATTAAAATAGCACAGTCATAAAACAGAACAAACGACACGAATTCTAAGTGATGCTTGTTTTACCTGAACGGTTTTAACCGCCAGTTAAAAAGAATTTTTACAACAAGACACAGTGTTGACGCAACATGTACGATCACTGACGCCATTCCGCGGGCGCAAGCTGAGAATAAAATTTGCTCAGTTTTCTCCCAATCGAAACGAATTTAGCTACAAATGTGGGAAAAACTATATTATTGAACAAATAAAAAAGCCTTAACCGTGCTTTGTTCTGTTATAAGGCACGCAAGGAAGTGACGGGAGCACTCAAGAAGTAGTTAAAAGCACTCGCCTACGGCTCGTGCTTCTTCCTACTTCTTTCGTGCTCTCGTCACTTCCTTGCGTGCCTTATAACAGAACAAAGCACGGTTAAGGCTTTTTTATTTGTTAAATATTGAGATTACAATATATCCAATCTCAACGTGCTAATCACTGTTCAGTAATAAAAATTAGTGGTCATCAAGCTCATGTTTGTGTTAATTACAATCACTTACATCAGTAAAGCCAGACTAAGGGGCGTTTCTAAAAGGTTACACTGTTACTGTGTCAAAAAGTTGTCATAACTTGTCCACCAATGTTTGGGCATTAGAGTGTTAGCATCCATATTTCATCAAAGTATATTAAGTACAGTCCAGGAAGTGCCGGGGACTAGTGTCAGCCAGCTTAAAGGAAGGTAAAATGTAAGAAGAGAAAGCTTTTGGACACTGGCATGCCAAACATTAACCGGCGTCCTTTGTGAAACAGCACTGCAGTCTGCTTGATGTAAACAAAGCTGAAATATGGCAGGCGTTGAATTGCGGGGCTAGTCTCCTTGAATTTCGGTTTCTTGTTGCATTTTATCCTTGTCAAAACGTTTCCTGTTATCGATCGTTCAGCAGAAATTCCTATTATTGTGCTACTTGTCTCCTGTAGATGGAAATAAAGGTTGGAAATCACACCAAAAAGTATTTCATAATTTGTCTGCACATAGCAAACAAATATCTTCGAAAGTTGCGTAAGGATTGAGAACTAGTGCATCTGGTCCTCAGGGCAATCCGCGCGATACCGCAAAACACAGTTTTTTACCGCGCGCTAATGTTCAAATTTCCCTCGTAAATCAAACCACCGAGATTAGGGTTTATTAATCCACCATAGCACCCTGAATTGAAGGATATCGTGAACAATAACAATAACAACCTCTCTGCCCACTAAAGGTTGACAAGAGTGGGAACGAAAAATAACTGAAATAACGAACAAAGCGACTATATAACCACGTGATCAAGAATACATCTGAAGCATGTTTGTCACCGCAGTGCGGGTGTATTTTATTCCTGTTTAAGTTGAAATGGCCGAAGAATAAGTGTTTATGATTACGGTCGCTTCTTTTCAATCCTCATGTTTTCATCAGTGCAATCCTTCCTGTAATTGTTTTATTTTACCGCCCAGGCAGAGAGACACATTAGGAGATTTTTTTTTGCCATATCGCTATTGTCTTTATCATCATCATGCCAAATCAGCCAATTCAATTCTTGAAAACGCTTTCGCCAAATCTTTGCCCCGAGTTTCGCAAGGGGAGCCTGTGCGCACGTGAGCAAGTGGTCGGCCACGCCGCTGTCAGTGAGATCTGATTTAACGTGAGGCTGACTTGTATTGTGCTATGTTTTAATTAAGTCTTTAGATGATGAGTGATTTGATCGCACAGTCATGTGGTCTGTTCGTATAACCGTCCATGGTTATTTACATTTCATCACGATGTTGTTCACAGAGAAAATGGGAGTCAAGAGTGAATGGTAGGGGATATCTTATGTACCACAAATTCGTGTAATTCAGTTATTCATTTGAGGCTAGTGATTGATGTAGCAAGAGAATTGTTGTCCATTGAAAACTATAACTTTCTCAGAGCTTACAATATCAGTGAACTCATTAGCCTGCGTGGCTGGCGCTAGAAAGGGAAAGGGAGGAGGAGAGAACGGGCGCGCGCGAAGAGGGGAGGGGAAAAGAGGTCAAAAGAGGGGAGGGAGGGAAAAGGGAGCGCCTGCAGCAATGTCATTGTTTCCTTCGCAATTTTCGTCCCGTTTTGGGACGAAAAAAATCGCTTTTGGTCAGAATTAATTAAATTTCAATCAAGGACTGCTCAGATAGGTGAACGCTGATACCACAACATCCTGAGTAACTCGATCGGTTGTTCTCAAATTTAAAAATGAACGCGAAGGAGGACGCGAGCGTTTTATAAAGTGACGGCCTCGAATTCAGTTAACCCCAAAGAACAGCAGAAAAGGCGCTGAAGCAATTCCAGGAAAGGAAAGGAAAGGAAAACGTAAAGCTTGTGGGACCGGTGGCTGGAGTGACAGAAAAGGAAAGGGCTTGGTGGCAGTTTTGCCGACGGATTCTCAGGAAAAGTCTGCTTATGACCAGCGGCGTGACAGCAGCGTAACACGATTACGTGTATCTAGTTTGATCACGTGCGGTGATTTAAATGAACAAGATTGACTTGAGCTGCAACTGTAACAGACAATACGGTCAAATAGGACTCCTCTGCTCCCTGTGGTTGTTTTTCCTTACCGATTTGGTTACGGTTTGATGCACATTTTCTTTGCATCGCCATATAGTCTGTATAGTGAGGTGTTTTGCAGATGTCTCAAATTTACGTATTCTTAGTTTTCACCTGACGTCATAAAAAACAAAAATTCAAAATTAAACAGACTTTTGTATTTTTAGCTTCATCACGTAAATGGTATTTTAGAAATGTATCTGCTTGCATGTTTTCAGCCCGGTAGCGTGCTTTGTTTTGAAAACAGAGCAGTTTGAATTTTAGGTTTTTTCACAGTGCGTGACATAAGCATGTCTGCTCACAGGCATGTCACTTACACGGAAACATCGATTCAGCTTGTGCTTTAAAGGTTTGAAAAGCCAACATGACAGGAGAAGCTTCTTTGTGAATGTTTGCAACCTCAAAAGAGTGAAGAATGCCTTTGAGATAGCCAAAGTAAATTCCAGATGTTTTAACACTTTTCCGGCCGCCATATTTGTCCCCCTCAGAGGGACACTAACATGGCGTGTCCACACTAAACTCTATAATTTTGAGTAGTACATTTTGCCGAATAACTCGAGTACGGGATATCGCACAGCCCCGAGACTTTGGCATGTTGTTTATTTATTACTCTTCCTAAAACATCTCAATTTCTTGACTTCATCTATCGAATGGTAGATGATTTTATTTTTTTACTTGCGTGACTTAAAACCAAGAATTAATTAAGGAGCGGAATGGTTTAAACAATGGAATTGCTGCAGGTGCGTCCTTTTCCCTTCCCCCGCGCTCCCTTGCTTCGCGCGTACGTCCGCTTTCCCCCAATCTTCCCCTTTCTAGCGCCTGCCACGCAGGCTATGAACTCATGGGCTTTCGTTTTTTTTTTTCACTGGAAAATCACACAGTTGAATTGAGTATAGAGTTCTGCTGCCATGGTAATAAGAATAGAGTGTTTTTACATGACGTCACGACGACCATGTTGGTGTCCCAAAACAGAGAAACGGTGGCCATGTTGGTGTTCCAAACTAAACCTCTGGAATACTTTTTTTGGTCAAGTTCAGCGGCAATATGGTCGGTAGTCGCGTTAATGTAAACGCTCTGTGCGCTTAGGTTTTAGAAATAAATTACAGTGCAGCTTACAGGAGCAGTAGCAAGAAGCTAAAGGCTCTTAATACTTAAGAATAAGTGGGGTCAAAAGAGCATTCGGGAAACCGGAATAGTTTAGCAAGGACCACCGTTGCAGAATAGAAGAGCCGGACCCTGTAATAGAATTAACCAGCTATAAAATTGTAAACTAAAAAACAAAAAAACAAAAAACAAAAAACAAAAACAAAAAAAGCCAGAAAGGCTGGTTACACGGCGACGAATATGATTTAAACTAATATTTTGGGAGGCACAGCCTTCCTTCATCAGGTGAAACGACGTTACAATTTAAAAGAAGTTGTTGATATAATATGATACTATAATATAGGTAAACAATACAACGTAAATAAAAACCGTTACAGTTTGAAAATAAGTAACATGAAAACAAAAGGAAAGGTATTATATTTCTTTTTTTCTATTGATACCCAAAGGTTAAAGAGTTTGACCTCTATCACTGAATTAGATATGTTTCTCTGGCTTTTCGTACACCCTCACAATTAGATTTAGATATTTGTAGTGGAATTAGTTGCATGTCAGTAGCGCTGTGACCGTTACAGAGAAAAGAAGTCACGTTCCACAGTGTCTAAAAGGGCATCAAGGGCAGGATCTCTGTGAGGTGGAGGGTATTCTTTCACATCCGTACCCTTTCTGGAAGTCAATGTGTCACTCAATAACGGTAAAATTACTACTGATCTTTACACTAAGGCCACTGACAAATTGTTAGTTAGGAATCTTCTTTGTATTAAAGGTACTTTTTGTGTTGTTTTTGGTTGAGTGTAGAGTAAAAAATATGGGAACCGCTTCAACAGTGGACTTGTGACACGCAAGGCATGCTGCATTATTAAAACACGCAGCATTATTTTTAACAATGCAGCGTGTTTTAGTTTTGATAATGCTGCGTGCCGATTTAGCTCGTGTTAACATTCCCCTTGATAATTTCCCTGCCACCAAAAAAGACCGCCTCCTTTTTTCAAACACACTTAGTTTGCATTTATATTTTCATTCAGCATTCGGTAATATAATGAGGGCAGAAAACAATGGGTTTGGATGACGACTAGTAATTATTAGAAGGTGAACATGGTTTGTGAGAATCAACATTGATGATCAGTTAGAGATGAAGTGATGGCACTCTTTCTTTTATAAGAATGTCTTATTTTCGAGAAGAAACTGAACTTAGACTGAATGTTCTTATTTTTGTCATGTCTTGAGCTTAAAACGTAGTGAACATGTTCTTAAGTTTCAGTACTCTTTGAAAGCTCAGAATTAGCTCAACAAACCTTTAAAGATGTTTTAAACATGCATATCACAGGGCCCGCGCAGCAAGTTTGCAAGCAACACAAAAAGCGCTTAACTAATCATAACTGGCAATTAGTAACGTAACCACAAAGCTCAACCCAACATACGATTGCCCTCGAGACATTGTACTGTTGAAAAGTGTTGAGGGGGGGGGGGGGGGGGGGGGGGGGAGACATTTGCCCCTCCCTCTGCATGGTGCCTGTATCTGTAATGTTTAAACAAAGACTTGGGTAGTAATTAAACATGTTGTTACTTCATATGTTCATACATGGTAGCTCGATTGAAAAAATTGGCCAAGGTTTTCAAGTTTTGATGCTATGTCTTCAAAAATCTTCAAGAAATTTATTATGGTTAGTCCTTTCTGATAAAATTCATTTGATATCTTCGTCGTAGCTTGACAGAAGCATTTTGTTTTTGAGTAAAGCCTCAAAGTAATGATTTTAGCACAGAATTGACCTAAAACAGCAAAATCCTCGTGACACTATCCCTTAAAGATTTTACTCAATCTTAGCCTCAACGTTCTTATGAAAAAAAAGGCTCTTATATACAAAAGTATAAACACAAAAGAGTGTATCCTGTCAGATTCATGTCTGGAAAAAAAAATTTACTTTATTCAGTTCAGTGTCAATGTATTTAGCACGAGGTGCTAACTGGAGACTATTCAGATCGGAATGTTCCCATCAATAGCTTTCATTTGAATGGACACAGTTTATGATTCTATGCAAAGACTAATAGATTAAAACAACTTTCTACCCTGAACATTAGCACCACTGAATGTTCCCATAAGTAGGTTTTATTTCAGTGGCTATACTCTAAAGATTTTATCCGCAATCTGAAAAGTTCCAAGATAATTAAAAAGAAAATATAGGCGATTTGGTGCCCGGTAAGGTTAAAGGAATTTTGTTCCGGCGGGTTTTTGAATCACTGATTAGTTAGTTTGACTACAAGATCAATTCAACGAAGGCTGCTGTCCTTAGACAGTTATAAATCAGGATATCATTTCAAATGGAACAAATCTGAGATGTAGCTAACCTTTATTTATCTATCGCTGTCTAAAGACGCTTTAAACACTATTTGGCTTCTACGAGTCAATTCTGAGAAAAGTGAACTCGGTTTCTGAGAACCAACAATGTTTAGTTGGAGATGAGGTCAATATCGCGTCATATGTTGTTCGTCTGACAAAGTTTTTAAAAAGATTTCCGGCCAAAACTGTGGCCATGACAGAGCTCAGTGATTCATCCATTATTTATGTTTAGGATAAAGATTAAATATGGTAGAAATTTGTTTAAAGTAAACTGATACAACAGACATTTTAAAACCGCGTCTGATTGAATTCTAAGAGAATGGCAACAGCTAAGAATAGCCTTTCTCAGAAAAGCGGAAACCTTCAATATTGTTTTACGACATTCAGACGCATTTAAGGAATCCCCGAATTCAACACGCTTCACATCACCTGCCATATAAACAGCTCCAATAGCTTAAAAGACTCCAAATAAGATCTTAAAAATTTAATTATATTTGTCAACTATTGTTTCTGTGTACGCACAAATGAGTTAAATTGTTTTGGTTCAAGTGAGGCCTGTAACTACTGAGAACATTTCAGTAATGAAAACACATCCGTAAAGAAACACATCTCCGCGAGACAAAACAAAGATTACAAAGGCAGTGAAATCAACAGTATTGTGCTAGGAAAACGACCCCGTCAATTTACGCCTATTTGAAGCATTTAAACACGAGAGCACAAACTCACCCTCAACTTCGAGAGGAATAGAGGGTTTTCACGGTCGCCATGTTGGAGTTAGAAAACAATAGAATTATTTTCCTTCAGAAAATAAATTTTATTGTTGCGTAAATAATTTTTATATTTTGTACCTCCAGCGTGGCGGCCTCGAAAACCCTCCATGCAGTGAATTTGCAAACTTTTTGTCATGTATAATGACTGTTTTAATACCCTTTGTACCAGGACACTCCGTCATGTGTTCTATTCATACCTTTGTATTCATATTTTATGGCACAAATTTAAACACACTTCTTACTCATTCTTACATTTTTCACAGATTTAATTCATCATTTCGTATATAAGGTCCCCGTCGGATATTTTTACTGAAGGACAACATCCAAAGGCACAAAAGAGTAAAATATGAAACAAACATAACTTAACAATTCAGGACAATTTCACCACTGAAAATGAAGACACGATGCTATTCACAAGACCCATCAGTTATCGGGCAAAGCTTCTATAATAAATTTTCAGATAATTTACTTTTCAATGTTTATGAAAATTGTTTTCTTCAGTCGGTTTTTCGTTTTTGATTTTCAAACTTTTGGATTTTTGGTCAAAGCAGGAGTGTGATGTACAACATACCCACATCGCAAGTTACAGAAAGTCATCCAAGGGACTGTTTTGGTTAAAAATCCGATCAATCCAGTTGCTTTTTCAGTCGTTTCCTAGCTCTACCCATAGAATTGCACTGTTTCGGTGAAACACCATCCGTAACTCGACGTGAAGGAAAAAGGAACAGAAAAGAATATTGATAACACTGCGCATTTCGATTTCTTTCTCAGTGGAGATCGCTTATCGGACCATCAAACCCTTTAACTTTATAGCTGACTGCCCCTCTCGACCCTTTTGATGCCATTTATTTTGTCTGTTGGCGAGTGCTGAATTCAAGCAGCCCACCACGAATCTACTAATAAAAGGTTAGCACCAGTGATGGGCGTGTCTTCTAAAATGATGATTACTTGATGGTGAGTTGAAACCTCGCTAACTGTCTCAGTCATTCCAGGCAGTTCAGTTAATTATACAGCCATTCAAAACGTATGAAGTGAAGTGTCAACCATTTATTAGCACCAAGTGCCCGTATCTCGTCTTCACTAGATTGAAATGTTCTGCTCCTTTCTTAATTTATAGTAAGGATTCTATTGTCTGTTTTGATCAATCTGCAGAAAGAAGCAACAGGCGTCATGCAATGCTTTTTCTTCAGTCTGCTAAAATTATAAACCACAGTATCATTTTCAGTATCCTGATGACAGTGTATTTTCAAAAGAGCAGGAAATGTCTCTCGCCCACTAGACATCCTTGGCCGTAAGAAAGCCTTAAATCGGCGCACTGTTCTGAGGGAGTCGTTCGCATTCTGCGGAGAGTATCGGTAGGGTACAGAGAATTCACAATAACAGCTGATGAACTCTTGGCTGCCTTTAGCTGCATTATCGGGTAACACGGATCATATTGCATTTGTTCTTGCTGCTGATGGAAGCTGTTCTACGTCGCAGATGAGGTGATGGTAGGTCGTCAGCATAGAATTGGTATCCATCTTTAATTAAAGTTCATTGCGTTCCTGAGAAACCAGAAAAGTTGGAACGACAGCAAAGATAGAGTTTGGCGTTGCAAAGGCCACGCTGAAATGAGAGTCCATTCAGGTAGCTAAGTGCTGCACAAGCAAGGGAATTTGCACCTTCTCGGAATACTCAAGTTAAGTATTGGTGCCTCCACGTTACTGCGATGGAGCTGTTGGCCCATTATTCTGAATCAAGAGGATTATTAATAGGATAGTTGACAAGATTATAATAATATGATAATTAATAGTAGGATATAATTAATAGGATTGTTATGATTCTTTTCTGGGCATAGAACGTTCGCTGCTGAACTAGCTCCCTCGCGAGAGGTGAGGCTCTCTCAAGCTATTATGAAACTGAATCTCACGGGTATATTACTAATGAATAAAATGACCAGCTCCCAGTTGTTAGAGCACTGCACCGGTATCGCAGAGGTCATGGGTTCCACTCTCGTACTTGTAAGCCTGTCGGTCTATTATTCTGGGTCAAGACGGTGAGCAATAAGATAAGAGTATTACAGGGTGTATAATATGTTAATTAACCCTTTGACTCCTGAGTTACTGCAATTTTTTTAAGCAAATTTTTGGTGATAATTAGTCTGGAACCCTTATCTTCTCCATATAACGAGTTGTGATGAAAATAACTGCAGTCTTGTGACACTGTGGGCTCGAACTAAGGTGTGACGTCACGCACATTAGTGGCCGTTGTTCGTTTACCGAGTGAACAAACTTGATTCTGGTAAATTTGCCGCTTTATTAGTGTTTTTCGAGCCATTTTTGCTCCACAAAGGCACCCAGGCTGGCAAGGCAAGCTTTTGAAAGGAGCCAGAGGTGAGAGTCGGTTTCTTGCTGAATTAGACGCCAAGTATGCTTCGTAGCCAATATGGCAGTGGATAGCCGAAGCTGCCTCTCTGCTAACTTTGTGGAAGGATTCCAGGACCTACCAAGGCAATTTTGGCTAGTTTTGACTGGTAGAAATTCCATTTGACGTCATATTTTCCTGTTAGTACTGGGTGGCCAGAAAAAAAAAACTTTGAAATAGGACTGAAATGGAAGGGTTCTATGCTCGGGGAATGGTTGACTACCCTAAAATTCTTTTGGGGCGTGAACAAGGCAACTTGTGATAAGCAAGATTGGCTCCAATAAAATGGCTAAAGCCGCGTGCCCCGCGGAAAAAGTGAGAGAAAAATTTCCATCCAGATGCCAAGGGCTGGCGTTAAGGTTTGCTGTAGATGTAGAATTTTGATTTTGGGGCAATGTTTTTTTTAATTAAAAAGTTGACCACGAAAATGTGTAATTTTTGGTGCTGCTCTTTGGTGAAAAGACTTGCATTTTGGGGTTTGTTGCCAAACAAACAGTGCTATGCAACAAAAACCGGGTATGGTAGTTGGTATTTTTGGGTGTAATAGTTGCAAAAATCACCGGTTGGTGCAATTCACACATTATTATGACGTTCTGACAAAATTTAAACAAGAAATAATAAAAGCGAAAGCGGTATTTTCCACGCTTATATGCGCATGTATGCAAAGGGTTAATAATTTGATAATTAATAGGATTATTGTGGCCCTTGTCTGGGCGTAGAATGTTCGGTACTGAACTCCCTCGCGAGAGTTGAGGATACATATCTCAAGCCATTATTGAACCAGATTGCCATGTTGGTGTCGAGTTAGCTTGAAGCCGGGTCACCTTTGATCTCACCAGTCCAGCGGTATACCTTGTAAACACTGGTAATGCCGCGGTTTATTTGCCCGATGCCTGACGCCGGAGACTTCAGGGCTCGCGCAGCAAGTTTGCAGTTAGGGGGTGGGGACTCACTTCGAACGGGTTAGCGTGAGTCAACTAGGGGGTCCGGGGCTTGCTTTCCCGGGAAAAAAAATTAAAGTAAAGTCCTCTGGAATGGCTGGAAATGCATTGAAAATTAACATGGTGTGCTGAAAATTATATACTTTCGGCAAGAAAAAAGCGATGTTTTAACATTCGAGATTGTCCTCGAGCATTGTACTGTTGAGGGTTGAGGCCCCTCTCAGCCCCTTGAGACTTGAGTGATAAAAAAAAAAAAGAAAGCTCAATACGGAATCTATTTCAACTTTAGTTTTTCCATACTGGTTTCACAACAGTTGCAAGCTGTCATTAAAGATTGGGCCTCAAGGACCTTAGTGATGTAAAGTAGCAGGACAAATATTGATAACTGATACGGCCTCAAGCTTGTATGTAACAAGCTCAACAGAGTCACGTTCTGTGTATCGCGAGTTTCCTTTCATATAGCTGCTTGTAAAGGTTTGCTTCCTTTGGGGGAAAACGTACTTAAAAAATTGTACGCTACTTTAAGGGCGGAAATCGCGTTCTTGATAAATGTGTCTTCGCAGGAACCGAGCTAACCGCCGACCGGTTAGCTCAGTGTTAGAGCACCGGACTACCGTGCGGGAGGTCGAGGGTTCAAACCCCGGCCGGACCAACACTCAGGGTCTCAGGAGGAGAAAGTGCTGCCTTTGTAATGACACCTACATACGGTAAGACTTTCTAGTCTTCTCGGATAAGGACGATAAACCGTAGGCCCCATCTCACAACTCTTCATAATTCTCTGATTCTGTGGGACGTAAAAGAACCACTAGGGACGTAACAAAAGTCTGGCAGTGACCACCCCTAGTGTCTGTCTTAATTTGATATTGATATTACGGGGGCACTCATAACTCAACTTCATTAATTGTAAACTGCGTTATAAGCAGTCTCGCAAAAGTCCCCCGGCCAGTGTTGTAAAGCGCATTAGATCATTGCGTCATGGTAATGTGCTATAGAAATTAATAGAATTATTATTATTATTATTATTATTATTATTATTATTAATGAACTATCGCTAGTCTGAGGTAGCAAGCCCGGCAACAGATGCGCATAAATTGCTTTTGCTTTCTTTCTTGTTTGAAAGCTTATGAAGGTGTAGTGGGCAACGAATTCTCGATCGCACACCTATTGTCAGTTGAAATATGAAGCACTGTTTTAATTACTCGATATGCTAAAAGCCCTAAAACCCTCCCCTGGTGGATACTCCAATTGGCTCCTCAAAAATCATCATTATCATCGTCATCGTCATCGTCACCGTCACCATCAACGTCTTCGTTATCTTCATCGGCATCGTCATAGTCGTCGTCGTCGTCGTCATCGTCATATAAATAATAACAACAACAACAACAACAATAATAATAATAATAATAATAATAATAATAATAATAATAACAACAACAACAATAATAAAAAGTGAAACCTTTTGATAAAATTAAAAACACAAACGTTTTGGGCATAGTCCGTCTTCAGTGTGAAAACCGTTAAATGTTTGCGCGGCTGTAAAGTTGAAAGAAACGGTACTAACGACTTGGCCAAACGGACTCGCAAGTAGTCGCAAGTAGCCGCAAGTTGAACTTGCGTACAGACTTGTGTTAGGTGGCCAAATGGATTCGCAAGTATATATAGATATATAGCTGGGGACATCGACGGCACGAGATGCAGTACACGACGTTCTCCGAATTACAGGTAAAGTGTTTATGGATTATGGTTGTACATGTATTCTTGGGTCCACGTACATGGACATCGGACGTTGTGTACAAGCAAGTGCGGCAGTAGACTGCAAAACAGTCGGTGTTTATTTTCGTTTTGCGAATGCGCGAATTCTCGCGCGCTCGCGCGATCCTCACATGCCCTCAGGGCGTAGCGTCTCTCCCCGGTCTCACTCTACGTTTTCATTTCTTATAAATGACGCGCGTGCGCGTCCTATTTTCCGCGCGCTTAGCTCTCAGTAAAGTTTCATTCAATTTTTCAGTCGCGCAAACATTTAACGGTTTTCACTCTGATGAAGGGCTATGTCCGAAATGTTTGTGTTTTTTGCACAAGATATCACTTTGACACCATTTTCTCCATATATTATTTTGAAATTTTGCATTGATTTAGGTGTCACGCATCTACTGGGGAGAACAATTTCTTTATTTTTGTTAATCCTGAACATTCTTCCTATTCTCAGCGTTCTCACCTCGCACGTATAAAAGGGAGAGTAAACAAAGGAATGATGCCATTCTCTCGAAGCTGCGTGCAGATAGTTTCACCATGGCTGACCCTCAGGTTCCAGCAAATGCTGTTCAAGAAGCTCAGGCTATTTTGCAAAACCCAGCTCCAGACGAAGCCCAGGCACTACCAGCACCAGCCCAGGCACCAGCACAACAAGCCCAGGCACCAGCTCAAGCTAATGAAGTTTCTTTGGAGGTTTGTGAAACTTTATTTTCTCTGTCCTTTGCCGCGTGTTTCGTTCTGGTTCTCGAGCTTTTGTTTTATTTCGGTTCGACGCTTCTGTCTTGTTTTGTGCCCGCCCTGCTTTTACGTTTACCACTTTTCTTGTTGGTTTTGCGGGCCATGCATCCTGTGATTTATTTGTATTTGCGTTGCCCTGCTGTTAACGTTTTTGCCCCTTTGTGGGCTTTGCGGGCTATATTTGGTTTAGTGTATTGTTCGCTCTGCTTTTTAACGTATGGCCTTTTTTCGCGTGGGCTTTGCGGGCAGTTTTTATTTCATATGCTATTTGTCCTGCTGTTAACGATTTGCCCTCTTTGTGAGCTTTGCGGGCTATATTTTTATTTGGCTTGTGTTTCGCCCTGCTTCTAATGTTTGCCCTCTTTTCGCGTGGGCTTTGCGGGCAGTTTTTATTTCAAATGTTATTTGCCCTGCTGTTAACGATTTGCCCTCTTTCTGGGCTTTGCGGGCTATATTTTGGTTTGGCTTGTTTTTTCGCCCTGCTTCTAACGTTTGCCCTCTTTCCATGTGGGCTATGCGGGCAATTCTGTTTTCGTATGTTATTTTATTTATTGTTGCGGGCGATATTTCGTTTGAGCTTTACGGCAGTGGCTTTGCAGACTATAATTTCATTTGGTTTGTTATTCGCCCTATTTGTAAACGTCTGTCCTCTTCTATGTGGGTTTTATTAGTTATTCTTTTTCGTATGTTGTTACATTTGCTGTTAACATTTTTCCCATTCATCAGCTTTGCGGGCTATAATTTGGTTTTTATTCGCCCTGCTATTTTAGTTTTCCCGTTTTCATTTCGGCGTGGCGGGCCATTTTATTTTTAAAATTCGTATTTTCATTGCCCTGCTGTCGGCCTTTTGGCCTAGCGGGCTATTTGGTTTTGATCTTGTTTATCTTTTCGTTTTTATCACTTTATTCTTATTTTATGTCATTTGCCTTACTTGGACTTCATTAACCCATTTCTTCATTTTGCATTTTGTTTGCCGCGCATCTATATTTTCCCTGCAAGATTTTTGTTTATTTTCAACTTATCCGTCATGTTTTTACTCGCCCTTTATTTGTGCTATGTGGGCGGTTTTTAATTTGTTTGCTTCGTTTACCCTGCTTTTCACATACCATTGTGTTTTCTAGCTTTTGTTTTGTCCTGTTCGCCGCCTTATTTTCCATTTTGTTTTTACACCTTTTGTGTTTATCTCGCCTATGTGTTCGAATTTTCTTTTTTAAACCTTCGGCCCCGCGTTATTGTTCGCGAGCTTCTAGTTCGGCTTTTGCTAGCCTGCTTTTCAGTCGTAACCATTTTCTTGGATTGCAATCCTAGTCAGAGTTGTTACCTTTAGTTAGGTTTTTATTGTATCCTTATATATATATATTTCGCTTTGTGCCTGCTCCCCTTATCTAACCGGGGACAGTTTGTTTTGCCTGTCTTATTCAAAACGCGTGTGTTTGTTTTTTCTTTTCCGATCTTTATAATAGCAGGTACCCTCAGTGTTCTCTTTTAGCGCGCCTTTTCATCCGGCGTTTCTTCTCTTTGCTTTGTATTAACGCAGTTTACTCTTTTCTATTATTGGATTCTTATTATCCATATTTGTCGCCTTTTAGGGCTCAGTTTTCATTGCCCATTTTTCTTTCTTAGGTCTTACAACAACGTATTAAAGCTCTCGAAAGTGCACAGGGCTCCTCCGTCGAGTCATTGATACAGCGATTTTCATTCTACGGTGGCAGAAGAGTCGAAGACTTCGACAAATACGAAGCTCTTCGTTACGCTGAAGAATTGGCTTCTGTTGCAAAATCCTCCAGTCATCCCAAGGCCGCCAGTTATGATGTTATCGCTTCGACTTTAAGAGAGAAGCTTCACATCCCGGCTGAGCAGTTCAAGGCGTATTTCCTCGCCTTGTTGGCCGACAAGGATTTTTCTCGTGTCATTGAAACGGTCTCCAAGGTTGATAAGTCCTTCCGACGATCCATGCCATATCGCACTCAGCCGCGTAGAGGAAGATTCCCGTATCAGCAGTCGAATTTTCAGGCTTATCAGCGACCACCTCCGCGTGTTATTTGCTACAGATGTGGTGAACCAGGGCATAAGTCTCCCCAGTTCTGGAAACGGGCCCCATCTCGTCAGCCTTCCTCTTCTGTCCCTCCTCAGCCTCGGCCTGGCCGTCCTTTAATTTGATTTTGTTGTATCATCTTATGCATTAAAAATTTTCCTTAAGGCGGATAATGCCTTGTTTATCCTTGTCTGCGTTTGTTATTTCGGGTTACACCTGTTTATCTTTTTACCCTTTTAGTTTGCTCCCTTACCGATTTATTTTATATATTTTATACTGTCCATTTTTCTCGTTCCCCTTTTCCTCTTCCCTCGGGTGGCATTCTCAAAGGGAAACTTATGTTCCCTCTCGGATTCCCGGGGCTGAGTTGGCCATTCCCTGGGCCTTACGTTCCGTTTCTTCTTCTTTATTTTCCAAGATGCCTTTTCATGGCTGGGAGAAGACTCCTAATTTTGATCCTACCAAGATTCCTGTTAATTGTCCACGTTGGGTAAATTATAAGGGATCTCTACTTACTGAGGCCCAGGAAATGGCAGACAACGCCCATATTACGCAGGAATTCGTCTCCTCAGTTATCGCAGGAGAAGCTTTTGCCGACGCCTCTCTTTTGGCTTTCCGTGACTCAAGTTCCTTTAGAGCGGGTCAACTTCATCGTCATATGGTTCAATGGGACAAGTTATTTCAGTCCTCGGATAACAATTTCTCTGAAGTCCTAGACTGGATTCATAATTATGTCAGCGTTGACAAGTTTTTTACTCATTATAAAGGGAGCTATAAGGGAGTTGAATATAATTGCGATAGGCCCCCTGCTCGCATTTTCTTTAATCATCTTTCTTGTAAGGCTTTTGCCCAGTTCATTTCTGATACTCTTATCGAGAGATTAGCTACCGGCGCTATCTCCTTTTGGGGTAAGGTGGGGGAATGTCCCCCTCTACATATTGTTATGCCGCTTACCGTAGAACCCACCAAACCACGCCTTTGTAATGACAACAGATTTCTCAACCTTTGGATTCAAGATGGCCTTTTTCATTAGTCAGTGTCCAACAGTTGTCCAAATATGTTCTTCCCAACTTTTTTCAAGCTGTCTGCGACGACAAATCCGGTTACGACCATATCCAACTCTCTGTTGACAGCCGGACATTTTTTGGTTTCGAGTGGGGTGGTTGGTTTTTAGTTGTTGCATTCCATTTGGTTGGAAATCATCCGCCTACATATTTCACTCCACTGGTCTCCTTGCCTCTCATTATCTACGGTCGCTTGGCATTCCTTCCTCTTTGTATATCGACGACCGTCACAGTAGTCAGCTTTCTTTCCCTAATGGCTGTCTTCCTGTTGCTTATCAAAATTTGCCCTCCCAGGATAGCATTAATTTGGCTTTGGCCAACGCAGCTATCTTTCTTACCTGTTTTATCCTTTCCTCCCTTGGTTATTTCATTGGTTTGGGAAAATCTACTTTGGTGCCTTGCAAGCAAGTCCCCTACTTGGGTTTCATTTCAGACTCTGAGAAACAGGCCTTCATTTTATTGCCTCACAAGAAGGAAAAGTTTCTTATACTTCTCAAACGGGCTCTTAGTTCCGGGACCATCGACCTGGTTACCCTCCAAAGGCTAGGCGGGAAGTGCATTTCAGTGGCTCTGGCCGTACCAGGAGCAAGGCTTTATACAAACGAAATCAACTTGGCTCTGTCTCGTGCTGTGCGCTCTTCACGTCCAATCAAACTCTCTGGGCCCCTAAGGCAGGAATTGGAGCATTGGCTCTTTTTGGAAACTTGGAACGGTTTTCTCCCCTGGCGTTCAGAAAGGCACTTTCATTTTCGATTGTTCTCGGATTCTTCCTCTTTTGCCTGGGGGAGTGTATTGAGTCCGGGCGCTATTAACGTTAGCACTTGCGACTACTGGGATCTCTCTGTTATTGGGTCTGACATTGCTACCAAGGAAACTCTTGCTCTCAACAATGCTTTACAGTCCTTTGGGAATACTGTAAGAAACGCCTGGGTCGATGCGTTTGTTGACAGTCAGGTTTTACGTCACTCTTGGAACAAGCGTGGTTCTCGTTCCCACTCTTTGGTGACCGCTCTTAAGTGCTTGTTTGAAACGACCTTGAACCTGAACATTGATCTGCGCGTCCATTATATCCCTAGTCCTGATAACCCTGCGGATTCTCCTTCTCGTCGTCTAAGCTTTCAGGACTCCAAGCTAAGTCCAGCAGTGTGGGCTTTAGTCCAAAACCTGTATGGCGGTCCCGAAGGTCACTCCATTGATCTTATGGCACGACCCTCAAATGTCCAAACTGACTTGTCCGGTGAACCACTACCGTTTTTTTCTGAAAGTCCCTTAGTAAACGCATTGGGGGTCAATGTGTTTGCACAATCCCCTGATTCAGTTACGAGCTTGAGGTTTTTTCGAATCCTTACGTTTTCCCGCCCATTTGCCTTATTCCTCAGATCTTTAAATATCTTAATAGCTTGAAGTTGCCCTACACCCTTGTAGTCCCAGACGTAATCCCACGTCATTTTTGGTGGTCTTTGCTTTTGTCTGCATGCTCTTCCAGCGCCTTGTTAGCTTCCAAGGGACAAGTGGCATTCTTCTCACCCCCTCCAAGAATGGTTTCTTGGGCGACAGGCCGATCCCATGGGACCTTTGGGTTTTCCGGATTACAAATAATTAGATGAACAGTTTCTACTCTTGTATAAGGGATATTAAGCTAGTAAAATCCACTGTTACTACCGGATACTTTAAGGCGTTTCATAATGTTGTATTTTCAATGAAGTCAATGGGTCTTGTACATGCCATTTTCCTTGATTTTACTTAAATCTTTGTTTTCGAGTGTATTAGGTATCCGTTCTCATTCAATCTTTCATTTATCTTCCTTATTAGGACCTTCCACAGGTACAGCGGTTTTTTATCCCGGCTGTAGCTTGCCCTTCATGTGCCTATGCCAACGACCATTTGTTTCGTTTTTGCCAAATGTGTGGCTACCAAAGAAAGTCAGTCCCACGGCAGCCTGCTTCGAAGATAGCAGTAGATCTCGCAGCCATTGATGCTCGTTTGCAACAACTTACACAGACGGCTAAAAAGTCTTCGTACTCAAAACAAAAATCGTCTTTGCGTATGGAATTTGAAACCTTTTTAGCCTCTCTGCCTAGTGTAAGGTCTGTCTATTCAGCCACCCCCGAAGATGTTTTCGCGTTTTTTGGTTTGGAAAGATCGTCACCGAAAAAAGATTGTCCATGTTGCCAATTTTGTGAATGCCTCCAACCAGAATGCCTCTGACTGCGGTTGCCCCAAGCGTCTTGCTTTTAAAACTGTCGATTCCTTTATTGGGAAACTTCGCGCCATCTTCAATGAAGCCGGTCGCACTGGCGACTGGAATAGTCTGCTGGGTTTTGGGAATCCCGCTGCCTCTAGTTCAGTCCAAGGTTATCTTAAAGCTGTATCTGAGGAGCAATTGCTTGCACATATCGTCCCTAAGCAGGCGGTCCCGTTTTTTCTACCGAAACTTTTGCTCTTAGCAAGGTTGTGGGATAGAAAAATGGCGGATCCATCAGTCAGTCCTTCGGGTCTTTTTATTCTGGCTCGAGATCAAGCATTCTTTAAAACTCTATTATTCAGTGCGGATAGAGGTTCTGATCTGGGATGTGTAAAAACCGAAGAAATTATGCGTTTTCCTAAAGACGATGGTTTTCTGTTCAATCATGTCTGGGGCAAAATTTTACGAGACGGCGCCTCTAATGTCTTTGGAATTCGTCGCCATTCAAATCCCCAGCTTTGTCCAGTCAAGGCAATTGAAACTTATGTGGCTGTCGCCTCTGAACTGCGCATAACTCTCTCCGACGGCTGCTTATTTCGCCCTACTAATCACCAGGGTCATATCCTCAATAAGCCCCTTACGAGTTCTTCCGCAGAAGCCCGCTTGAAATATTATTTAAAAGACGCGAAAATTGATGAAGGCGAGACTCTGCACAGCTTCCGCTCGGGCTCTGCCATTACTCTCGCGTTGTCTGGATCCCAGCTGGCTGATGTGATGTCCCATGTGGGTTGGTCCAACAAGGGTACCGCCCTTTATTACATGAAGCTGGCTGAAGTTCTTCGTGAAGGATCCCCTTCTGATTTATTGTCTTCAAACGATCTGGCGGTCTCCAACTCCACAAATTTATACGCGGATCTTAAAGACCCAGTATTGCCCATTATGCACTGCGCGCTGCGTTCACTCGGCGGCCATTTTTGTGATGTTGGAAATTCGGGTGATTGCTGTGTAGATTTTAAATCTGTCTTCATCCGCCTTGTTGCGCTGCCAACCGAGTACTCAGTGTTCTTTTAGAGTGGATAATTTATCCAAGAATATTTCTATTTGTGTTTTGAAAGATATTTTACTATAGTTTGGCCGTAATTCGGCGAGGTAAATTAGCATTACAAGCAAAACTTTCAGACGATGGCCAATCCTGGTCGAGGAAGACCGCGTTTATCGGGTTCTGTCCGACAAATTCGACTTCGATCGTCTGTCTTTCAACTGTGGAATGCTAAAAAGGCATCACTTGGCTTCGAAGGAAGTACAAACAGCGTCTTTGCGGAATTTCTTCTGCATCTTCCCTCATCGGAAAACGTAGTGCCATCTCAGAGGTAAGCCATCTGTATGTAAATGGCTCATTTAATTCTCTGTTACAATTACTTTTATGGTTGATGCATTTGTCCTGAATTTGCTTTTGTTGCCTTTAGAGTTTTAGACGACAATGGTGCCGCTGATGGTCCTGTCCTCAGTTCTACTCCTGTGCATCCCAGACCTGGAAAGCGGCGGAGGATCGATATATCGAGCTGGATAACGTGTCCAACTCTCCTGGAGAAAGCTTGTGAGTTTATTTTCGTAGTGTTGCTTCAATTGCAAAATGCCTGGACCTTCAAATTGGGCCCGTTTCAAACGTCGAACTTCTCATGTGCCGAATCTAATGCAAATGAGCGAAAACAATAGATTTTTCTCATTTGCATTAGATTCGGCACACGAGAAGTTCGACGCTTACACTGTATTTACCGTTTTGGCAGTTTAATTAATGATTAAATGAACGTGTTGAACCCGTCCCAGAAAGAAAAGTCCATTCTACAATAAAATTTAAATAAAACCTCAAAAGCCTTTATTTATTGCCAACCTGATCTTATAAACTGGTCAGTTTGGTATTTTAAGCCAAATTATGTTATCAATGAATGAATTTTTTTCTTGTTTATTTCTAGGTACCCTTATTTTATCATGAGGATTCTACTAGCAGCTATTGATCATAACTTTCACTTCTTCCCAAACAGAGCCCAGGAGGCAAACTTGTTGGTCATCGCAAGCATTCAAAACGAACTCAACGGTATCATGCAGAGGTGGTCAAGGAAGAAAAGGCATATTACTATTTTCCAAATATGGTGGCAAGGATGCTGGAAACCCGAAAAGGATTTGAAGGCAGTTTCTCTGCCCGTCATGATATTGATGAATTCAACCCAAAACAGATTGCACCAACTCTAGCCATGAAGGTGCCATCTTCAACAGAGGAGCTGATGAAGGCACCCTCCATATTTGCGATGAAACCCAAAGTGGCTGATAACTTTAAAGATTGAAGTGGATTCAAAATCAAAATATACTATAGAATATTTAACTCTAGGTATCTAGGACTTCTGGCTGATGATTACTGGATGCATGAGATTGGTTTCTCAGTAATAAGTTATGTTTTGTCAAATTCTATTAGCTTTTCTCCACACACACACACACACACACACACACACAAAAGCCAGATGGTCAATTTGAAATTTGTCAATAATTATTTAATCAAAACCAAAAGTGGTGTTAGTTGGTCTGTGGGAAGAGTTCATTTTCTAATATGAAAGGTGTATAGGGTTGGAGAAATGTCTTGTAGCATTTAGTGTTACTGCTCTGAACTACCTTTACATAGAAATTTCAACTTCATTACAGTGTAGATGGTGTCATTATCGACTACACAAGGTACATAAGGAGAGTTCTTTGTAAATGCTTACAAACAGATTAACAACTAGAATGAACAATTGATTGATTGCACCAAATGATATTCTTCAACTAGGGTCTCATATCAAATGAGTAGCCCTTGAATGCAGTGGTGCCCCATTCATAGGCTAATCACATGTAATGCTCTTAGTGTAAATACCCTACCCTCGACCTTATCCTGGTTGTAGTTTGGAGGAGGAGATATGTCAAATGGAATCTAACTGTTCCTAACTATTATGCATGCTAATATAAATTTTTTTTCATGATACAACAGGAACTCATTAATAATAAATTCATTTCTCAATAAATAGTTCCTCAAGATTTATTATAAACTGCAACCTCAAAATGATTGAATTCTAGAAATATTATGTTGTATGAAAAATACAACAGGGCATTTGCATGATGACACCATTTACTACAAGTACCAGAATCATTCAATTTTTTTTCAAGCTAATTAGAGCTGTTGTTATGCACATGTCATCGGCTTTCCCGTAGGGTTGACCCCCGGGCCTACCAGGGAGATATGTGGGGGAATACAAGGAGATGGATGGGATTCTTTGCCCGAGGGTATTGGTTTACGATCAAAAATTAGGGTGTGGGGAATTCGCAAGTTTGAAAAGGATGTCACGGGGGTTTTCAGCTGAGAGACACCTCATCTAGGGGACTTTGTCTTGAGAGATTCCCCGACCCCCCGGGGAAATTCCTCAAGTTTGCTCGACTGGTTTTACAATCCCCCTGGTTAGCCGGGGGTCGACCCCAAGGGGAAGCCGATGACGTGCATTATTTTTACCTTACTGGCATTACAAAATTTAAATAAGGAAGAAAAACAACACATTTCTGGTAGTTAAAATCCAAATGATGACATTGTGAAAGTTGCCCATTGCTTAACCCATTGACTACCGCAGGGTTTTACATTTTCGGAGTGATTTTCCACCTATAAACGATGAATAGCAATTCGTGACTCTTTAGTTGAACTACCAGGGAAAAGTGGTGCTGTCCTAAGCTACTGGAGGCTCAAGGTTTCTGAAAACGTCATTTTGACGTAGCTATTTTTATCCGTGAAGCGACAACAATGGCTCAAGTTCGGTTTGCTTGCGATTTCTGCTAAATTTACAGCCATTTTTCATCTTTAGCGGCTGCCTGATGAGCATCATTAAGCGTGACGGTAGCTAAGAGTCCACTTTCTCAAAGAATCGAGCAAGGTGATGTACTTTGTTGTTGAATTTGGCTTGTTACTCGACGATCTGGCAATTTGGCCGGTCGAACACTTAGTACCTTTGGGACTCGACTATCGATGAATTTCTCGACCTACCGCCACATATTTTGGAATTTCTGTGTACTGAAGATGACCACGAGCAGGAAATTTTGGCGGTAGGTCGGAGTGGCTATGTGAAAGAATTGGGGGAAGGAACGGGTGCTGTCAAAAACTCTCGTTAGTTCCCAGCATGCAATGCGCTCAAGATGTTGAAAATGTCGGGAAGGCCCGAATGCACTGGAACAAAAGGCTGTATCTGCGCTCGGGAGAAGAATATGAACAAACAAAAAAAGTCATTTCTAAGCTAGAAAAAGGACTGAATTTCGTTATGATGGTTGAATTTTGGTTTTTCGACGATGATTTCCCTAAGAAACATGAAGGCAAAAAGGGGCATTTTTGCTGTTTCTCTTTGACGTTGAAAACGGCCAGTTTCGTTCTTGTCCAAACTCAAAAGGCCATATTTGGTAAAAATCGCTACCTTTCTTGCATTTATTGGATATCCAAATTTAAAGGGCATTCCATTTCGTGCTCACAACTAACAGTTAAGGCAATATTCGTGTGATTGAGAAAGTTGCAATGTTTTGAAGCATGGGAGTAAATACGGCCGGTTTTGGCCGGCACGAGTGCCAATGGGTTAACTTGCTCTGTAGCTCATATACCTGCCATCGAGCGCAGGGTACTGAGACCTTATCCTACGTACTGCACAATGATGCAGGAATTACTCCTCTGTTTCCCCTGCCAAGTTTACCATACCCCAGAGTGCAAATTGGCGATAACCAGCTTTTCGGAAGCTCTCCATGCTGAAGTTAAAGTCATCTGCGTAAATGTCACAATGTGCTTTCATGCAGACTTCTTAAATGTCTTTATCCAAACAAATATTGGAAAAAGCTGTGTAGTTGGTAATGCATGTGACCCTCTTACAGCAAACATTTTCCTGTTCATCAGGCATAGGCCTACACAATTGACACTTGCACCACTGGGGGGCATTCTCATCAGGTGGTTCTGGATCCTCTGGGCCTTCAGTGGCCAGTTTCTTTGCAAAGTCAAGGCTTCCCCTTCCCAGACTTACATTGTAGCATTTTGATGAGGACCTTGTCTTTAGTATTGCTGTCTAGGGTAGCTACAAATTCCTGAGGGGGCAGACAAACTTTTATCAATACCAGATTTTCAAACATTGAAAATGAAAGAGGACGGTAAGTCGATGTAAACAACAGGGAATACACGCAAATCAAGGGACCTTTTGAACTTCATTGGAGGGTGTGATGAACCGGTTGCGTGTCCAAATTGTTTTACTATGAGCGTAAGGTAAGTGAACTGAGGAATTTTCAACATAAATAGTCGGAAAAAAATTCTGCTAGCTAAGACGATGACAGTCAAAGTCTATAACAACGATTGCCGACATAACATCCTCTGCTATAAGAAAGAAAACAGTCTGCAAACTTACCTTTATTTCATTCTCGGCATGATGGGGTTCTTGTTCGAAACGCAAGTCGCCGTCAGCCACAGCGACCGTTTCGGTTTGTCCTCCACCACTAGGAACTTCATCAGGGTTTAACTGAAAGTAAAGTAGCAAAAAGCAAAAGTTAAGAATAAAACAAAGCTAAATTTAATAATAAGAGCTCTCGAAAAGTACGTATAGCTAGCTTACTTTGTTCTTTCATTGGGCTTTGTTACACGTGCAAAGATCATCATAACAGTTTTGGTTGCCTTCACGACATTTACACGCACCTCTTCCACTCCTCCTTACACACAGGCCTTTGCAGACACATGTAACTTTGCCCTAGGTTTTTTGGTAGAGAAATGGTGGGTAAATTTTAGTAAACATAACCTGGAAGGCAAACGTCGCAACATCACAAACTTGGGCAAGTTACTAACCTCTGTTCCTACATTCTCGGCTGCTTCGTCGTCTGGTACAATCGAGCCATAAGTGTTCACAGTGTGCACATTCGGAAGCTACGGAAAGTGAGTCCGAGGTGTCCACGACAAAATATTTCCACACAGATCACACAGATCTTAACATAAACTGACACGACTCGTGGCTCGAAGCGATTTGAATTTTTGCCGCGAGACTAGAACTCGAAGCCTCGCTCCGGTGAAAACAAAAACAATAACAAAGGCGCGTGAAGCATAATGGGCAATACTGGGTCTTTAATTGCTCGAAAGACTTCGTTTCTGCGTTTCCTCGTTCCTAATTTCTGTTTTGTTAGGATGGGTTTTTAGTTTGGGGTTCTCGCTTTGAGGATGGGCGTTCTTTTTGTGCGGGTTTTGCGGTCTCCTCCTTAGTATTTTAGGGTTATCTTCAACACGGGACTGTTGGTGCCCATACTCAGCAATAGGTGTGAGGGAGACGGATGAGGATAGACAACTTTTGAAATTAGCTTTTTTTTTGTCGTTTTTTGCGACCGAAAAATCGGGGGACAAATTTTGACGCGGACGAGGTGTATTGCCAGATGCCGCCCGTCCTCCGATTTACACCACGTGATCCAAACTACGAAGGAGAAATCTTTTGAAATACATTTCATTACAAAAATCAGCGATATTAAACAACGTTTGAAGGACATCTTGACTTCATTTTCAAGTGATAAATGTAACGGTCGTTTCAAGTTTAAATTAAGTGGTTGTTTATAATATCAGCCAACGAATTAGTGTGCGCGCGATTGAATGTCCTAAACAAATGCTTGAATCGCGCGAATTGAGTCTAATTGTGTGCTCAACTTCAATTTCTTCTCACGGATGAAAAGCATATCGCGCAGTCAAGCTTTCCGTGACATTAAAAAGAAGAGAATTGTTTCAGCGAATTCAAGAACACAGGGCCTCCGTCATTGGTACACAGATGCATGTGAAAGGTTGCCACGGAATTTTAAACCCCGCTGTTTTGAAACAGTTCCGCCGTTTTCAAGCTTGACTGTCTAATCCACGAAAAGCAAAAATTAATCGGTGGGTTATAACATGACTACCCTGCTAAATGAGGTATTTAAGTGGAATACTGATAAATGAGTCCACGTAAGGATAATGACCGACAGTAGTCAAATTGAAAGAGTCTAAGTGCTGAAACTGGTTAACTGCTAATCTTGAGCAAAATTTGCTGAAGACGTAAATGCTGAGTCAGAACATAACTATAACAGAACACAGATATATTTTGGCCTTTAGTAAGACTTTGAACTGCAAGTGGCCTTAGATAAGCCATGAAATGAATGACATCACAAACTTCTGAAATCCAGAATGAAGTGGCTTTCAGTGGTTTCAACAAGCGAAAGGTACCCTCTTTAAAATCATAAAATTTTATCATGTGAACTGTAGCCATGACTGTTGGTGAACTCGTGACTCATGCAGTCACTAGTAAATATCTATACATCATAGCTTGAGTGCAGCTCTACAGCTTCTAGTTTTGTATGCAACCTTGGTCCAAGTAAAACGTAAAAGTGTGACAGCAGGAGAAAGAATCACCGCATGAACTACGATGGAACTGTTCGTATTAGGCCCCGTATAGGATCTACTGAATGATTATTTTTAATTATAAAAGTGATTGAAAATTGACTGTCAAAACATGGCTTTTGTGAAGTACGTAGCCGCTGTATAAATAAAATGGAATTTTTCTATACGGCAAGCGCGTAGTTCAAAGAGTGAACGTAATGCTCGAAGCAATGTTGAAACCTTTGTAAACTGCAATCATCCCGTTTAATGATGGCAGTGATAGCTTCTTTAGGTTTATTATTCCGCATGACCAGCAAATGTCCCTTAGAACATTCACAGGCAACTACCAAACTGTCTGTTATTAAAAGTTTCTTCCCTGAAGAAAGCACATGCACAGCATGATCGTTCGGTTGGAGGCCGGCATACACTGCTACGGCACAGAAGACAAAATCTCTCTGTTGGACGCCATTCTCTGTTACGGGTCACAAGGCTCGAACATCTTAGGTCACTAATGAGTTTATCGGTAATGAAGCACTAGTTCTTTTCTTTTCTTGAAACAACGAAAGCTAAACAGTTCTTGATAGAAGGAGACAAAGTATTAACATTTATTAAAAGTAAAATAACATCTGTCGACTAAAAGTGATGACTCACTGTTTAGAAAAAGTTGCGACTTACTTTGGGATATTAACTCAATGTATAAGCTAGTTTACACAGCATCTACTTTTATAGATTTCTTAATTTTATGCGGGGTGAACTGTGAATAACTCGGCCAACTTTGCAATGCAGCTTTGAGTGTCTAATGAAAACCTGGCGACATAGCCAGTTGCGAGTTTGATGCGTCAAGTGTGTAGCAAACGAGGGAACAACTGACAGCGCCCTCGACTTTAAGCGAATCACAAAGTCTCTGACGTGTAATTTTGACTTGAAGTGCTCAGAAAAGGAAATAATTAAGACTGCTTGTGGTTATATACCGAGGGGGGAAGGATGGAGGGGGGAGGGGGGGGGTGCTGAGGCGTCAGTTGGAGCGCCTTGCTACACAAACTATCTTAGCGTTTGACGCAAAAACTATGAATAACACTAATTTTAATTGTTTACGCTGTTAACTAGACATGCTCAGTGAAAGCCTAAGGTCCTAATGCATGAATGTTTTATTAGACTGTATCAGATGATTGATTGGCAGCGGCAATGGATACACAAATTTCCCTCGGTAGAACTGAAAACAAGTCTATACAGATCTCGCAGGTTGTTTAGTGGAAAAAGACAAAGACCAACGAGTTATCTTTTCCCGGATCCCCAGATAACTGTTCAGTTTCATTTCAAGGTATCTCGGTTCATCTGCAGGTAGTTTTACCGTATTATAGCGAGTTTCAAAAATGCAAATAAAATCACAGCATGTGAACTGCGGCCAACTCCTGCTAAACCAGTTTGTATTCGTGTAATCACATGTGTCTGTTGCTAATTATAACCCTACTTACGCTCGTCAGCACTATGAGGACCCATCGTATGACAGCTGAAAGATCCACCGTTCATCTACTTTTTCACAGTCAGAAAAATAACTTTGTTTTATGGAAGAAGCCCAGAGAAAGGAAATATTTGATGGATAATTATTTGTCACAACAATTTCTTTTGAGCAGTAAAAACATGCAAAATATATTGGTTGAACGCAAAATCTGTTATGGGTCACAAAACGTTTTCTAGTTGGGTCACAAATGGCTTTTAAATTATGATCTTTGGCATCGTGTTTTGCTTTTGAAACAAAGAATTTTTCGGTTTTTTTAAGTAAAGCACAAGGTATTAGCACTAATAGAAAGCTTGGGAAAATTTTTTATGTTACTCTCTCTTTTCTTCGATCATGCGAGGAATAGGCGCGCGAGTTTGAAAACTTCGCGTGGAAGAGATTTAGTATGTACTAGTAAACTGGCGGTTATCTCTATTGACAAGAAAGGTATGATTAAAAGTCAAGATATGAAGCGGTGAATATTGGACTTTGAAATAGTGATAAAAGCGAAAAGTAACGCTTTTTGAGTCGGTATATATGTTCGATTATATTGGTCTTGGAAGGACTGTTTACAAGCTTATTGAGCATGTTTATTGAGAAATATATC
Organism: Pachyseris speciosa; assembly: GCA_016490735.1. Taxonomy (NCBI): domain Eukaryota; kingdom Metazoa; phylum Cnidaria; class Anthozoa; order Scleractinia; family Pachyseridae; genus Pachyseris; species Pachyseris speciosa. Next base: position 100,779 of record JAEMWC010001064.1, on the reverse strand, counting down.
CCAGTAACTAAATAAAACTTCACACGAGAAAAATTTTATGTAACGATTCTTTTTAAAAACATAGATGATCAGCCAGTATATCAAACTTAAGGCGCTGCACTTTCTTCTTTCGAATGCGATTTTATAGTCTTCGGCGGTGACTTTAATTTACAGGTTTGCGATATCCACAGATATAAGAAGGGTGGCACTCCCACAACTCATCATAAAGCAATCTGAAGTAGAAAGCTTAAAAGAAAAATTTGAAGTGACAAGTGACAGACATTTGGCAAGGCTCTTTTAAAACCCCGCCGCTACGCGCTTTACGTGGAGAAGGAAAAGCCCTGAAATTCAATGTCATCTAGATTTTTTCCTAATCAGCGATTCTCTTTGTCCGGATGCTATTGACGCTGATATTTTGCCCGGCTATCGGTCCGACCATTCCATGATCACAGTTCGCATTGGTACTGCAACTAATCCCAGAAGACCAGGCTTCTGGAAATTAAACACTCACTTTTTAACTGGAACTGAAGATGTTAATTTAATCAAGAAAACCTTAGCGGACGTGTCAAAGGAATACAAAAATCAGACTGAAGTAGATGAAATTCTTTTGTGGGATTTAATTAAGATGTAAATCAGAGCGGTTTCAATTAAATACGCTCCGCCGTTCCCCTCCCCCCCCCCCCCCCCCAAAAAAAAAAAGGCTCTCTATAGACAAACGGAAGATGCTTTAGAAGGTGAAATTCTTGAGAAAAATCTCGATGCAGGAAATCTGGTAGAAGAAGAGAAAGAAGCTCTACAAACTGAATTATGCATAAAGAAACAAGAAATGGAGGAAATAATCGCTTGCAAAACACAAGGGCTTTGTTACGATCTAAAGTTAAATGGTATAATGAAGGTGAGAGGAATACAAAATAATTTCATAGTCTGGAAAAACGTCATTTTAATAGTAAAACTATTGCAAACCCAAAAACTGAACAGAAGACAACAAAAGGATATGCAAGGACTCAGAAATCCTAGAAGAAGCCAGAAATTTTCACGTCTCTTTATAACTCTACACTTAATCCTGATACTATCAGCGATAACGAGGATCTCTTTTCCCAAAAGATAATGTAACAAGGCTCAGTTATAAACAGAGAATGTCCTGTGAAGGTCTTTAATTGTAAAGGTGATTGAAAACTAATTGTCAGAACATGGCTTTTTGTCAAGTACGTAGCCACTGTAAATGGAATTTCGCTATACGAATCGCGTAGTTAAAAAATTAATATCATGAATGATCGAGACATTGTCGAAACGTTCGTAAACCAGTATCGTCCCGTTTAATGATTGCCTCCTTCGCAGACGTCTTTGGGCTCGTCACGAGTTCCTTGCCCACGAACGTCTGCTGAACTGAACTGCCACTTCCGTTCGTCGGCGGTTAGCCTTTGTTTTGAAGAAACCAATAATGAGCTGCGTAAGAATGGAAATCGACACCCGATTCACGTGCAGCTGGAGCGCTTCCTACACAAACTATTTTAGCGTCTGATAGGCCCTGCCATGGTAAATTCAGACAAGCGACATGGCCCAAAAAGAAGCAACAGCACATAAAATGAAATCTTGACGAGCGGCATCACCCCAGGCAAAATTCAGACAGTGAAATCAAGGCCGAGAATTAGCGATTTGAACATCGACACGGGAGATTTTACAATTCAAACAAACGACCCGCCCTCCCCCCCCCCCCCCACCCCGGCAGGGTCTCGTTTGAGGCAAAAGCTGTGAATGACAGTACCTTTAATTGTTTAAGCAGTTAACTAGACATGCTCAGTGAAATCCTAAGGCCCTGATAAATATTCTTTTGGACTGTTTCAGATGATTGATGGAATGCATAAATTTCCTTTATTGAACACTGAAAGCAAGTCTATGCATATCTCGTTAGTATACTTTGTTTAGTTGAAAAAGGCAGAGAACAGCGAGCAGTTGTCTTTTCCAGGATACTCCAGTTAACCATTGAGCTTCATTTCAAGGTATCTTGGTTCATCAGCAAGTAGTTTTACCGTATTTTAGCGAGTTTCAAAAATGCAAATAAAATCACAGCATGTGAAGTGCGGCCAACTCCTGCTAAACCAGTTTGTATTCGTGCAATCACCTGTGTCTGTTGCTAATTATAAGCCTACCTACACTCGTCAACACTATGAGGACCCTTAATTCTTTTGACATAAAGATCAACCGTTCAGCTATTTTTTCACGGTCAGAAACATAGCTTTATTTATGGAAGTAATACACAAAAAGAAAAGAATTGATGGGTAATTATTTGCTCCAAAAATTTATTTTCAGCAGTAAAAACATGCAAAAGTATTGGATGAACGCCGGCAAAAATCTGTTACGGGTCACAAGATTGTTGCTAGTTGGGTCACTAATGGCTTTTTAATAATGCTCTTGTGCCGTCCTGTTTTAGTTATTCAGTTCTTTAAAGAAAAACAAGAGATACCAGCAATAATGGAAAGCTTGGAACGATTTTTTTGTTACCCTACAAGGCATTTCTCTCTCATTTTCTTCGTGTCATTAATTAAGCGAGGAATAGGCGCGTAAAACTTTCGCGCAGAAGAGATGTAGTATGTAGTAAACTGGTAGTTATTTCTATTGACATGGAAAGTATAAAGACAAGATATAACGAAGTGCGGGCCAATATTGACTTTGAACTGTCGTTAAAAGCGAAAAGTAACGCTTGTCAAGGTAACAGCAGTGATTCAGGCCCGTAACAATTCACCAACTGCACGTATTGTTCAGAACTCTGTTCGTTCATTAAAGAAATCGGCTACCCCCGCCGTAGTAGAACTTCAATTTATGGTGTTTGGGTTTGTACTTCCCTTTTCTAATAACAATGTGGTTGTTTTTCCCTCAACATTGGTGTTATTATATAAGCCTCGAAAGGACTGTTTTCGTGTTTATTAATGATGTTTATTGTTCCAATCGACTAAACAAAATTTAACCCAAGGAAAATTTTATGCCATTTGCTTCTTCACAGACTCAGCAGAAATTAGGAGATACTGATTCCACTTTCACTGAAATTGTTTAAAAACGTGAATCAGCGCTGATTAACAACGGATCAGCTGAGACGGCCGTAGTTTTTAACTGTTGCGGTTGAGGCACTGGTCTATAACCCTAATTTCTGCCTAGGTCTATGGGGCAGCAATATGTGGAATTTTTTCCTGAATAGCAAACAACGCCCTTGCTAGTAATTAACTCTTGCATTTCATAAACAATAGCGGTGAGAATTTTGGCTCAGTTAGTGGTCATGTCTTCGATAGTAACAGCCGCGTTTAAAGCCACTTTCGGCTTACTCGTGAATAAAGCCAGAGATAAGGCAGCCGAAAAGTTGAAAGAAGGCGATGTGACAGATAAAAGGATCCGAGACTTGATTGCACGAGAAATCGACGATGTAAAATCTAAGTTGGACGCATTATCAGAAAAGGATCTTGAAGCAGCAATAGATGCCTTTGAAGCTGGCGTTAGATACCTGTATCAAGCAATAGACGCAGAATCTGCCGATGCCGCAACGACAGCGGCAAGAGCAGGAATACACCAAGAGAACTTTGAAGAAGTTAGCTCGGCTTCATCTACCGGTGCCTTGAACGCAGTAGCTATCGCTGCAGAAATAAAAAAACATGGAACTGACAGAGTTTGGAGAAAAGTTCAGAAAGGCGCTTTCTGAAGGAAAAGAGAGATTCAAAATGGCCCGCGAAAAAGCAACAGAGGCATTCAACAACAAGGCTCTCAGCACATCTGACCGCATAACTGCCATTCGATATCGCGTCATGGCAACAATGTTAAAATCAGCCGCAGAGACCTTGACAACTTCGCGCAACTTGTCATCGTTATCTTTAAAGGATGTCCTAGAAAATGCAATGCCAGAGTGCGAACAGTGCCTTCACAAACTCCACTCCCTGCCAGATGTTCAGAACATCTTTAAAGTCGAGCTCAACAAAGGCTTCCTCAATATCAGAGGTCGGTTTGGAAAAGATGAGAGAAGAGAAATAATTTCTGCCGTCTATCAAATAAATCGTTCCACCTGCGATGCTATGGAAGCAGTCGGTAAAGACACACATGTTTGGATCTGGCCATCTATTGACACTGGAAAAGACAAAATTGATGCTTTGCGTGATAGAAGAGTGTCGGAAGTACTGCAAAAAGTCGGTGTGGAACACTGCGGTGTAGTACGGTCATTTGGTCAGGAGGGTGAAGACGAACACAAGCTGAAGAAACCACTGGGTATAGCTACTAACCAGGATGGACAGGTTGTTATAGCAGACGATGGGGATAAAACTATCAAGGTGTTTGACTTCAGCGGACATTTTATTCTAAAGATGAGTCCAAACGCTGACGATGGTGAAACAATGTTAGAAGATGTTTGCGATGTCGCCACTGACGAGGAGGGCAATATTTATGCACTGGTCAGGCTGACGGAGACTGGGTCCGAGAGAGAAGAGACAAGCCCTGGTCATGTGCTTGTTTTCAACAGCGCTGGGAAACAGCTGCGAAAGTTTCCTGTGAAGACGAGCGGGGACTGGGACAGACTGACAATAAGCAGGAATAAAGTGCTGGTGCCATGGGGCAGAGGGGTTGATGTCTATGAACTTGATGGAGGATTTGTTCGTAGCATTGGAGAGGAGGAGTTGAAGATTGCAATAGATATCACAGCTGGTCCTGATGGCCGGGTACTGGTACTGGACTGGGATGATGACTGTATCCACGTATTCACCGAGGATGGTCAGCAGCTGAATAAATTCAGTGTTCTGACCGAAGAAGCTGACTATCATCATGTTGCCGGCCACCCAGGAGGTGAACATGTCATCGTCGCTGTTATAGAACCAGGAATAAGCCACCTGTGTGTGGCAATATACACTAAAGATGGCGAGTGTCAGCGAACGGTGAAACTCGACCAAGGAGATTTACTCGTAGGAGGGATTACGGTGAGCATGGAGGGTCGCATTTGTGTTGCGTATTATCTTGAAGGAAAAGTCTTGTGCTGTGAAACTATTTACGAACACAGCTCAACATTTTTAATGAATACTTTCATAATTGCAAAATAAGTTAAGGCAGGTTAAGGATATCAGAAAATTCATAATCTTAAATAACATAGAAAGTGTAGGTGTTTGTCTTTTGGGGTCCCAAGTGTTTTCATCATGCGAGCAGTTTTATATCAGTCTTAAATAAAATATAAGATAGTTACAGCTTACAGGCAAAATATCCATTAGTGTAGTGTTTTTGCAAAGGAATTGCTATTTTAGAGTCTTACCACTGTTTTGTTTTTTTATTATTTACCAATGCATTTAAGCTGGTGATGCTTTTACAAATATTATTTTAATTTTTCTGCTGTTTTGTTCTTCATTTGCCTGCATGATTAATTCATGATCAGCTCACATGATTTGTGTGACCTTAGCCAAGAAAAGCTTTATTCTTCCCAAACCATTTTACGTGTTTCTGGAATGTTTATTTTTTGCTACCAAATAACAATGCTGCCCTAATATTCAGAACTGAAGAAAACCTTGAAAACAATCTTGTGTTGTATTTGACCACTCTATGGAGCTGAATCTATGTCTTGTTACTGTTATGAGGCAAACCTTTTCAAAATCTTTTCCTTGAATCTTATATTGTGTGTGAAATATTTTTGATAGGCCAATTTCTAATGGGCTAATAAATAAAAGGATTAGATGAACATTCTAAGAAATGATAAGTTTAAATACCAATAAACAAACTGTTGATTTACTGGGAACATTTTGCATGTTATGTGTATATTAAATTTCTTTGACAGACTAGTTTTCTA
>JAEMWC010001064.1:72500-90000 GCA_016490735.1 Pachyseris speciosa | reverse complement strand
AAAGTGTGGACGATCGCTCAACAATCCTCGTCGGCTCTTTGATAAGTTGAATAAATTGATAAACTTTAAATAACATGCACAGTTCTTTAGTGTCAGCAGATAATTTCTTAGCCGCTAGGTCACAGTTTAGGTCGCCGAGTATGAGTGTTTCTTTCTCCTCACTACAAGAATAGTCGAGTAGGCTTTCAAACTTGCTAATAAAATCTTTCACCTCAATATTGGGTGGTCGATAAACCGAGGATACCAGGATTTTACTCTTGTTCGGGAAAGCAAATTCAAGCCATAGAGCTTCAACATCAATCGAATTTATATCTGTTCTTAGCCGTGCAACGAGGTATGATTTATAGTAAATCGCAGTGCCCCCGCCACGCTGGTCATCTTTACGATCTTTCCGGACGAGATTATAACCTTCAACTGTTAGCTCGCCGTCACGCCAAGAACTATTTAGCCAGGTTTCATTAAGACAAAACACGTCGAAAGGATTGTCCCGTAGAAATATCCTAAGTTCGTCAAGGTGTTTAGGTAGGCTCCTAATGTTTAGATGACCAATCTTCAAGCCAGGCTTCTGCAATCTTAAGTTTATCCATCCAGGGTTAGGGGAGACATCACCTGAGAGAAGAATCAATAGTATTGCAGTAGAGCTGTACTGAAGGAGTTTCAATGTCCTAATTGCCTTTAGTCTTGGCTTAAAGCCATCGCTGCCGTTATGCGAGTGAAGTGAACGATGATGCAGAATATAGTTTGGAGCCCTTTTTGTTGCTAATTCTTTACCAAGATGTAAATCAACAACTCCAAAGTCGTCCTTGTTAGTTCGGAGCAAGAGGCTCTTGAATAGGACTAAGAACAGGACTTGCATTAGGAGGTTAGAGCGAAAAATGTGCAGAGCTTTGCAGAGACGTGTTAATGCCGCCATATTGGAACAGCATGAAATAATAAATAAATGCATTAAATGGAGACCATAATCATTAATGAACAGTATCACTACTAACAGGATTGTCTATGAAATGCCCATGAACACTTCATTAAAAAGTTCACATTTTCATAGGATTTCCATATCTTCTTTATAGCCAACCCATAGTCAGTTCATGTCTACTTCATAGCCATTTCATAACTAAGATGATGCTATGTAGTCAGCTCCCTTTCATAGCTATTTCACAGCCATAGGAAAATTGATTTCCCAAAGAAAAAATCCATGAAGTTACTATGAAGACTTCATATGGCTATGAACAACCAGCACCATTCCATCTACAGCATACTGCATTTTTTCATATCAACTCCATGACAATCTCATAACAACTTCATACCAACTTTATCAGAACTCCAGTAATGGGCATAGGTGGGGGATTTGACAGCAATTATTAATTATCACATCAATAAAATGAACAGTTACTACTGTGATTTAAAATGTTGATACTACATGTACATGTAAAGGATTTTTTCCATGAAGCAACAGTTAAGAATAAAAGAAATAAATTAAACAAACAAATAAATTGAACAGTACATCACAGAAAATTACACTGATCAGTTGCTTTCTTGTGAATGTTTCTATCCACAGACTCCATCACCTAAACATTATCACCACATTAGCTGATTAACTGATTCATGAAGTTTTGGAATAGTGATGGAATAAAACTGAACTGAGTTGTAAATCTCAGTTACCCGTTCAAAAGTGACATTGACTGACGTACATCACTTCTTTGTGAAGGCGTGAAGGGGAACATGGCATCCAAGGAATCAGCAATGCTCATCAGTCGGAGATGGAGTCACAAGCAGGTTGTGCGGTTTGTTTAAGAAACTGGATGACTTTGAGTCTATACCTTAATTCAATCTCACTGTTCATCCACTGCTTCCAGGAAATTTAGATATGTATTAAGGAGGCTTGAAAGGGTTTTTGATTGCTGTAGTGTTTGTAAAATGATGAAAGGTTACAAAGAAGGACATTGAATGGTGTGGGCAAACTATGTCTCGATCTTTGCAACTCTATTGTTGGGCTATACTTTAAGGGTACTTATGATGTCATATCAGTTACTATGGTAACATGCCTGGTCCACAAAAAGGTCCTTTAAATTTCAGTTTTTGTAAATTATATCTGAAAAACTAATTAGATGGCCTGCCGTTTTTATTTCTTTGTTGGAAAGCTCCCTTTAAAATTCTTTAACTTTTCAGACAATGTGAAAAAAAGTTATCTAGTATCAGCACAGGCTTCCCAAGCTCAAAATTCGACTCTGCATCTGTCGTGTATGGGACAGCTTGTTTATATAGAGAGTTGTATGGGAACGTCACCAATTGTAAAAAAAAATTTGTAACTAATTATCTAAATAAAGTTTTCCTACCTCAAATGTGTCGCGTACTTGTCTCTTGTGCCGATTTTGAAGCCATTCTGACTCCGCTTAGAGAAGTTATTCAAAATCGTTGTCTCTCCTTCTAAAAGAAGGGGAAGGCAGACCACTCCATCAATCGCATCAATCGCTGGCCAGACGTCACTCCAAACATCGCGTTCTCCTCAAAAGGAAAAGTCCCGAATCGCAATAAAAACAACAGTTCCATATAAAAGTCCAATAAATTTAACTCCATGTACATGTGCTTCGGCGGTCGAAAGACTCATGAGGAACGAAAAATTTGGCTTAAAGTTTGCTTCTTAGCATTTCCTGAGCTTGGAAGCCTGTGGTATAAGTTTATTTATTAGAAAAAAACTTGTTTTATGGCTTACAGAAAATTGTACTGGATAATTTTCCCCGAAACGTTTATATTTGAAGTGCCATCATAAATGGTGCTTGCATGCAAAAAATCAGGATAGGTCACCATGCAAAATTTTGAGCTAAGAACAAATGTTTTCCGCAGATTTTATTTCCAGTTCGTGCTATTTTACGCAGCATTTGACTTCTGGTGTGCTGCACGTGCGACTTTTTAATTGTGATTTTGATTCATTCAGCTGACGTGTGCATTATTAAGTTATGGTGTGTGTAGATTGCGGCTAGTGCAGCTAAAAACTCTTTCCAGCCTCCTTAAGAAGGACTCTGCTTGATCACAACCATGTTTTTGTCTACCTGCAGCCACCAAGGGGTTTCAGATTACAGATAAATCATGTCATGCTTGACTTACAATGGTCTACAATGTGAACCTGCTTTGCTGAAAGAAACATTACTGTCAGCGAAATTCAAATATTTTTAACAAAATTACTCTTTGTCAGCCACTGATCCCTGGCCCCTCAATGACGCAGTTCATAGTCATTATAATTATAGTTCTGTGTGAGAAATGCTTGTTGCACATTTTCAAACAAACCCCATAATAATTATTGTATTGAGGGTGTGGCTGCCACCCTCTTTCACTCCAGAGGTACCAGTTATCATAAAACCCTACAGAGACTATAGAACAGGTATCTGACCGAACAACAAGAAACCCACAACAATTAAACATTCCTTTATTTAAGACTGCTGCTGGTCAGAGATAATTTCACTATGGGGCAGTGAACATGTGGAATTAATTAGATAAGGAATACACTGTAGGCCGTTTTCAAATTACCTGTTGGCTCTTTTTCAAAGTGAGTCCTAGTGCTTATCTTTTCATATGAAAATTAGTGCCCATTCACATGCAATAATTTTCGTAGAAATGGTAGTGCACCACTGAGGTCTCTCTTTGAAAAGGAAGCCAAAGACTATTCAGAAATAGCCTATATTAAAAAAAACTGTGTAACTTGGGTCCTGCAAACTTTAAGAAAGCTATTAATGAAAACAAAGTTGTTTATAAATGAATTTCTAAAACAAGAATAATATTATTTTACTGAACACATAGGTTTATATTTATTTTTTTGCTCTATTTTTATTGTATTTTATTTTACTGTTTTATCATTTTTCATTTAAGACCGCTGCTGGCCAGAGATCATTTCATTATAGGACAGTGAACTTATGGAATTCATTAGATAAAAAAATTAAAACTGTGTAAAGGTCCTGCAAACTTTAAGGAAGCTTTAAAAACAAAGATGTTTAAATATAATTATTGCCCTGGTTTTTTTTTTTAAAAGAATAATTTTAACACATAGGTTTATATTTTGTTTAATATACTCTACTGTACATATTTATTTTGTACTCTATTTTTATTGTATTTTATCATTGTTTATCATACTGAAAAACCTTATTCGGGAGTGTGCAATAAAGTTACAAGTGACAGGCTACTCCCTAAGGTCAAAGTCAGTTTTATTGGTGGAATGCACAAATAACAATAAATAATAACAATAACTGTCTGAGCTAATCGTCCACGGAAAGTACAGCAAGGTTGCAGCTCAACAAGGTTGAACCGAAAGCATACACAAGGCGCCTTTGGCAGCCGCTATACGCTATGTTGAGGGGGGGGGGGGGGGGGGTGCGGGAGAACTGGAGTACCTAGAGAAAAACCCTCGGAGCAGGGTCGAGAACCAACACAAAGTCAGCCCTCTTATGGCATCACCAGGAATCGATCCCGGTGCCACATTGGTGGGAGGTGAGGGCTCTTACCACTACGCCATCCCTGCTCCCCAAAAGACATTTGCAACAAAATATGAGTGACATTTCTGCCCACTCTTCCCAACAGGGGTCTCAGCAGTTTTGAAAGAGATGAACTGTTTTATTTTGTTTTGTTATATATTAATACATGAACATGTTTAGACTGTGTAAGTCCCTTTAATAAAATTTGATCCTACTCACTCTTTATGATGCCATATATATGCTATTATGGGATTATATATTATAATATTTTTACCATATATATGCTATTATGGGATTATATATTATAATAATATTTTTACTTCAAAGAGCAAAAGCATAGTCTTTGAATATTGGTTACCACAAATTATGTTCCTCCACTGAAGCTTTTTACCGTCCTTTGTTAATTGCTATAGATGGCATTAGGATGCATTAATGCAGGATCAAAAATTGGCCAGTGTTTTCATAGCTACGGTGTCTTTAATAATTTAAGTAAGACCTATCTACAAATGCTTGAATTATGACAGTTTTCCTTAAATATCTTAAAGACATGTTTACCTTGCGTGAGTCTGAATACTCTTTTAGAAAAACGAATATTTTATCACTATGTAAACCCATTACTACTACTTATGGCCTTAACTCTTTTCGTTACTTTGCATCTAAGAACTGGAACTCCCTACCTAATAATGTAAGATCTGAGTCTACTTTATCTGGTTTTAGAAGACTTCTGGAAGCAATCTCCTTTTAGACTGAACGGTATACTGAACACTTTTTTATGCATGTAAATAGATTTTTATGTATGTAATACATTTATTTTATGTATGTATATATAATTTTATGCATGTAAATAGATTTTCTCTTCTTTTGTTCTCGAAGATATTAGCCTTTCAGGCTACTCTGCAATTCAAGGTTAAATAAAGTTCATGTATGTATGTATGTATGTATGTATGTACAAATGTTATTAGGGACCTTTAGATTTGACGAGTATGAGACCGAGTATGAGTACGACTTTTAAATGTGGTTCGCATGCTTGACATAAGCACTTCGTATATCAATCCTGTTTCTAAAATTTTATTTTCTGTTATTAAGCAATAGGGGCAGAATAAGGGATCTGTGGTGGTGGCTGGTTTGAAATTTGAAAGTCGTACTTGCACTTGATCTGGTATTCGTACTCAAAGCTAAAGTCCCCTATTAAGTAATTTTCAACAAATGTATCAAACCACTGGCTATGACTCAGGTTGCAGTCAAAAAATAATAAAATAAATATTATTTCAGTGACATTGACTGGCTGTGATTAAAGAAATGATGGCATTTAAGGTGGGAGTTAGCCTATAAACATGGTTTGAAATTTGAAAGTCGTACTTGCACTTGATCTGGTATTCGTACTCAAAGCTAAAGTCCCCTATTAAGTAATTTTCAACAAATGTATCAAACCACTGGCTATGACTCAGGTTGCAGTCAAAAAATAATAAAATAAATATTATTTCAGTGACATTGACTGGCTGTGATTAAAGAAATGATGGCATTTAAGGTGGGAGTTAGCCTATAAACATCGTGTTTTAGCCGCTTAAAACATGGATTTCACATTGATATCTCATTCGCATTGCAAGCAATCAAAAATCCCTCAGCTCATCTCATAAAGCTATGTTGTGCTATATTTTGTGAATTTTTTGGTGATTTTTGGGTATATTTGGGAAGAGATAATTTTTCTCAAAGGATTAGTTAAATTTAGGAAAATAGGAAATATTGAAGATTAAAGGAAGGTTTAAAATAGGAATTTGAAGTTAGAAATTAGTGGACAGACACCATACAGTTCCCCAGCAACCTGCAGTGCCTTTGGGGATGGCAACTAACTGGAAGTGTTACAAAACATTTTTTCTTCATTACAATCCCTTCTTCAAACTCCTTAAAATTACACCACAGAAATTCACGTTTACCCCCACCTTAAAAACATGAGCATTAAACCTGGGGTTGTGGAATCCCATATAAAAGTAGAAGCTCTAGAAGCTTGTTGCACATTTTAAAACAGACCCTAATGGTGCAACAATTTTGTATGGAGGGCCTGGCTACCATTCTCTTTCACGCAAACCCCCTGAGAGTGAGGGGATGACACATTACTCCTAAACTTTTCAGCATTAATTTAAAATTCTTCTGTGAAATTAAAACCTTATTATGGCAAACTTGTTTCCTATATCTTAATGACAAGTTGGCACCACAGGTTTACAGTCAAACTTGTCAGGTCAAGCGTACCCCCCTAGAGTACATTAATGAGTTGATTATTTGAACATTGAACCCTTTAGTCGTTGCGAATAATGTAATCATTAATTTTTGAAATATTCGAATCAAACTTCAATTGCTGATTGGACTATGTCCTTAGATGTGTTTGAAAAATGTGTTCGACCAACGAGTCTTAAATTCTGTCATCTCTTTTAATAGAGTATACCAAGTTTTTTAGCCCTTTAAAATCCAACAATATTGTTCTTTCTGAGGAATCCTAAAAATAATAAATTTTTACGGAGTGAAATTAAACACAGCTGATAGCGTACAGCGTTGTAAACAACCAAAAATATTGACGAGAAAACTTGCTAGAACTTCGCCGAAAATCTTTTTATTATGAATAAGACTTCTACAAGCTCTATGGGATGTAGAAAGCAAAAAAACTGCTCGATAAAAACATTTACAATACCATGTTTCACCTATCACTTCCACTCACCGTTGGACGCTTGGATTTCCCATATAATGAACATCTTTTGTTCGCTTAGTCCAATCAGCAATCGAAGTTTGAATCGAATATTTGAAAAATGATTGCATTATTCAAAACGACTAACAGGTTCAATGTTCAATCAACTCATTAATGTAATCTGTGGGGGTACGCTTGACCTTACTTGACTGTAAAGATGTTATGGATGTACAGTGTTGCCAGCTCTTAAAGTTTTAACTTATTAGTACATTTTTGCTTAAATTCCATCTAGGCAAGTTTGCTTTGGGTTGTGTCATCAACTTTCAGCAACAGTTTACATGTATATCCTTCAAAATGTCTTAACTTGAAGTCCAATGTATAAAAAAATGGCCTCAAGCAGCTGTTTGAACAAATTCTACATGCCGGTGCCATTTTCAGTTCATTCATCATCAAATAGCAACCAATTGTGTAAGGAAGATTTCATCACAGTTTACTCCACTTTGGAAAATTTATAAACAGTAAGGTGAAGATTCTAAGTAGCCTGTGTGGCAGGCATAGAAAGGGGAGACGGGGAGGGAAAAAAAGAGATGGGATCTCCTCTCCCTTTTTCCCTCTCTCTCCTTACCCCTCCCGTTTCTATGCCTGCCAAGCAGGCTGGATTCTAAGGGGCTTTCTTTTGAAATATTCAGAACATTGTGAACTTTATTCAACATGTCTGGAGTTCTTGAAACAATAAACAAGCCAGAAACCTACAATTGCGAGCAAAATTTGTTACACATCAGTTATATTAAATAATGGTATACTCATGAAATTAGGAAATACATGTAATTTCCCTGGCCTTTAATTTTCACAAAATGCATGTGAAATTATTTCCTAATGTCACTCATCACCATTTGATTACATTTACAAATTTCTGTGGGATTTCTGCATCCTCTTCACAAGATGGCGGCTCAAAAAGAAAGTTTTGGAAAGAGATGATCTGTTCCATTTGGTTTTGTTTCAACTGTGTTAAACGCATCAAATTTTAATCCACTCAACTGCTTTAAAGGCCAGCACTTAACCATGCTATGTCGATTTCAAAAACCAAAATCTTGCTTTTGTATCAATGGAATCCCAAGAATATTGATTTAGTTTAGTTACAAAAGAGTACATGTACATTGCATGTTTTTGTACTGAAGCTTTTACTGTCATCTGTCACAATGGACAGTAAGGATACATTGGTCATTTAATGTTTTGAAGTTATTAGACCACATTATCATTTCATATATCATCCACACTATTAGACCACATTATATTTTTAAAGAAATTGCCAAGAAACGAAAAATAGATATTTCTCCCACTGAAATTTGATAGATCGCTCTTAGTAATCAAAGAAGCATTTTGTTTTATGAACAGAGCTATTGAATAATGATTAGAAGGCATTTTACACCTAAAAAAGCCAAAAGCACTGTGAAAGCGCCCCTTCAACAGTACAAGGATTTACAGATAATAATAATAATAAATAATAAAAGTATTTATATAGCGCCTATACTTTCCAGTGCTAAGCGCTTTACAATGCTTCAAAAGGATCAGTTAAAAAGTAAAAGTCTAAAAATCATTACATATATATGTACATAATCACAAAATACAAAATAAAAACCTAAGATAGTTCATAAACTAAAATAAAAAGAAAGGTCTTCAATTTCGATTTGAACCTATCTACATCATTGATCGATCTAATGTCAATAGGCAGAGTATCGGGGCAATGACTGAAAAAGCCCTAAAACCATATGTCTTTGAGTTATAGGGTTTAATAATAAGACGCCATTTGTCTGAAGATGAGCGAAGGTTCCTCGTAGGTTCATAAACATGGATTAGGTCAACCAAATAATCAGGAGCTAAATTGTTGAGTATCTTAAAACAAATGAGATTAATCTTAAAGATTATTCTTTGCTCCACCGGAGGCAGTGCAACTCCTTTCGAGTACCACTTATATGATCAAACTTGCTTAAGCAGGCAATCACACGTGCAGCAGCGTTTTGAACACTTTGAAGTTTGCTAATTTCATACTTGGGAAGACCATGTAAAAGCAAGTTGTAGAAATCCAGCTTTGAATTTACAAATGCGTGCACAAGAACTTCAGCCGTTGTGGCATTAATGTACTTTCGAATCTTAGCTATATTTCTTAGGTGGTAGAATGCCTCTTTAACTACGTTGTTAATATGAAAAGACATCGTGAGAGTATTATTGAAAATGACGCCGATATTACGCGCCTTATTTGTAGGCTCGATGATAACATTTCCTATTTTATTTGAAGGTAGCCGTAGGGGGAGTCTAAACCTAGAATAGAGAATGAGAAGTTCCGTTTTGTCAGTATTTAATTTCAGTTTATTAGTAGTCATCCAGTTGGTGATATCAACAAGACAGCTTTCAATTCGGGAAATTGTAGTGGTAAGATCATCCATATCATGACAACTAAAGGTAGTGTACAGTTGAGTATCATCAGCATACATATGGAAGTCCATGTCATGACATCGTATTAGGTCACCAAGCGGGGCCGTGAACAAGAGATACAGCAACGGACGCAACACGGACCCCTGGGGTACACCAAATCTAAGCGGACGAGCTGAAGAGGTAGATCCATCTGACTGGGAACGATCAGTAAGATAAGATCAGTGATTCCTCAATCAGGTATGTACTCCCATGAAAAAAAGCAACCCCCTGAGTGTCATGAAATCTATCAGAGACAGTCAGCTGTTTAAAAGCAGGTGTTGTGAAATAATGCTTGTCGCATACTTCAGATAATTATACAAGTCATGTACCAGGTAGAAAGCTGAAAGGCAAGCCATGAAGAAATTAATCTGAAAATCATTATTTCCTTTGTCTCTTGTGTGCATTTTAAGGAGCAAAGCAGAAACTGCTTATTCCAGGCATCAAGTACTCTAATTTTATTTTAAGTTGTAAATTATACAATAAGGCAAGATTACAGTACAAACAAAGATTGGTGTTGTTGTTGAAAATTCCATGAGCTTTTGCTACAGTGTATCTAATGGAATGAAAATATGTCAATTTTTACCCTTAAGCTTATTTATTGCACCGGTTTCCAGCACTTTCCAGAACTGATACTTTAATAGATCAGACCTACCGCACATATTAGGCTGATACTATGATAGTGGTATCAAAACTGTCAGCAAGAAATGTACAGTACATGTAGCTCAGAATCCTCTACCTATTTATTTTAAACTTTGCAAAATGTTCGATCTCAACATGCTAATCACTGTTCAGTAATAAAAATTAGGGGTCATCAAGCTCATGTTTGTGTTAATTACAATCACATGTAAAGCTAGAATAAGGGGCGTTTCAAAAAGGTTACACTGTTACTGCGTCAAAAAGAAGGTCATAACTTGTTCAACAATGTTTGGGCATGAAGAGTGTTGGCATCCACTCATCAAAGTATAAATACAGTGCTGGAAGTGCTGGGGACGTGGCATCCAGCTTAAAAGCAAGGTAAAATGTAAGAAGAGAAAGCTTCTGGATACTGGCATGGCGTCCATTGCAAAAACAGCACTGCGGACAAAGCTGGAATATGCCAGGCGTTCCGAGGCTAGTTTCTTGAAGTTCAGTTCCTTGTTGCAATTTATCAGCAGAAATTCCTATTATTGTGCTGCTTCTCCATTGTAGATGGAAATGAAGTCTGGAAATGACACTAACGCCTGAGATCGGCGAAAAGAGAAAATGTGTATGTTCGAAAGTTGCGTAAGGACTGAGAACTAGTGTAAATGTAACCGCGTTTGTGAGGGGTTTTTCGTCCCATTTTTGTGAGCGTGGGCGAAGAAGTCACAAAGTGATCATTTGTGATCACTTTGGGATCATTTGTGGTCCAATGTGGGGATCATTTGCGGTCCGGGATCATTTGCGGTCCATTTTGGGGATCATTTGCGGTCCGGGATCATTTCCGGTCCTGGGATCATTTGCGGACCCGTACAGTTCCATTTGTCAGTGCGTGTATTCTCTGATAGCACACGGAGGACTTCAAAGGTGGTAAGAACATCAGTCACGCTACTCGGCAGAGGCTCGTAGCGTACTGCTTTGTTCTTACCACGTTTTGACGTCATCAACTGGAATTAATCCATTTGTTAAGTATTGCACATCGCCAGGCGTTGAAGCACCAAACGATATCCTTCATTGAACGGCTACAGTTTGTGATTATATAAGCTAGAACCACGGAAGGTTCCAGTAACCAGCTTTTATTTGAAAAGAAACAGCTTATGATTTCTTCCTCAGACTGAAAAGTTCCAAGCAGATGAAAAGATCGGTAAGATTTGGCCTTAAGAGTGAAATCATTTTATTCACGGGTTTTGGGTTACGGAAAATTGGTGAGTTTGGCGACATGATCAATTCTGTCAGGGAAACATACAGCATATGAGTAAGGAACGGCAAACCTGTCTGTTGATCACGAATACTTATTAGCAAACTAGAGTCATATGGACTTAAAAACATTGAGTTAGACTGGTTCGGAAACTACCTGACAGACCGTAAACAACTCGTGAGTTTTGGTAAAGAAATCTCTGATCCATGTCCAATTACATTGGGTGTCCCTTACTCTTTGATCTGTTCGTCAACGATCTGCCTATAGTTCTAGAACGATGCCAGATTCTTATGTACGCTGACGATACAGTTATGTATTTCACCGCTAGTAACGCCCAAGAAACCAGTAATACTCTTACCAGTGAACTTGCCAAGGTTCAGTTAATGACTGACTCTTAGACAACAGTCTTTTTATTCACCAGGGCAAAACAGAGTGTGTTTTATTTGGCACTGGTTCTAGGTTAGCAACAGCTAATTTTTCTGTAAATATCCGGATGGCAAGGAGCTAACGCGCGTTGCTGAGTATAAGTACTTAGGAGTAATTTTGGATGAGGCGCTTTCATGGAACGCGCACGTGAACTATTTAATAAGTAAAGTTAGTAAGAGAATAGGAATTCTTGGCCGCACCAGGAGGATCATTAGTATGCATACTGCTAGTATAATTTACATATCTTTTATTCTTCCTGTTATTGATTACTGCGATACCGTTTGGAACTGTTGTGGACGTACGAATGGTGATAATATAGAGAAGTTACAGAGACGTGCGGCAAGGATTATCATGCAAACCGACAGCAGTGATGATGCGCTAGCACACCTTAAATATGATACGCTGGGGCTTAGACGGGAGATTCACGTGCTAAATCTTGTGATTAATAGAGACATTCTACAGAGAAGAACGCGGCAAAGCAATCATCTCCGTCTGCCCTCCGTTAAATTAGAATGTACTAAAAAAGACTTTTATTATCATGAATGTGTAGTTTTTAATCGTTATTTGTAGTTTTTATTAATCGTATTTTGTAATAAAGTTTTATGTTATTTTTAGGGTATTTTCCATTAGCTTAGTTAGGGGTAGCTTTTAGTATTTTTAGTATTAGGGCCTCTAAGGATATCAGTTTTTTTTTATAACTGTAAAGAGATACCCTAGTAAAATAAAAACATCTTCTACTTCTTCTTTGTGGATACGTTACTAATTGTCAGTTATGATTAGTTAAGCGAAAAGTTAATTGAATTCTTGTTTAAAAACACCGCTTTTTGTTGCTGAAAGTATAATTTTCACCACACCATGTTAGTTTTAAATGCATTTATAGCAATTTCAGAGGACTTTAATTTTAAAATTTTCCAGGGGAGCATGACCCCGCATCACCGAGTTGACTTACGCTAACGCGTTCCAAGTGAGCACCCGCCCCCACTTGCAAAGTTGCTGCGCAGGCCCTGGAAAAAGATTCTTAAATACAAAAGTATAAAAACAAAAGAGTGTATCCTGTCAGGTTGATGTCTGAAAAAAAAGTCACTTCACTTGAGTATCAATGTATTTAGCACGCGGAGACGATTCAGATCGGAATGTTCCCATCAATAGCTTTCATTTGAATGGACACAGTTTATGATTCTATGCACAGACTAAAAAGTTAAAACACCTTTCTATCTACAACATTAGCACCACAGAATGTTCCCATCAGTAGGTTTTATTTCAGTGGCTACATTTTAAAGATTTTATCCACAACTCAAAAATGTGCCTGGCCGTAGGTTAAACGAATTTTATTCGTGGGTTTTTGAATCATTGATTAGTTAGTTTGACCAAAAGATTCAATTCAACGAAGGCTGCTGTCCTTAGACAGTTATAAGTGAGGATATTATTTCAAATGGAAAAAAATTGAGATGTAGCTAGCCTTTATTTATCTATCGCTGTCTAAGGACGCTTTAACCACTATTTCGCTTCTATGAATCAATTCTGAGAAAAGTGAACCCGGTATCCGAGAATCAACAATGTTTAGTTGGAGATGAGGTCAATATCGCGTCACGGTGTTATATATATATATATATATATATATATATATATATATATATATATATATATATATATATATATATAGATATATATATAAAGATATAGATACATAAAGATTTCCGGCCAAAACTGTGGCCATGACGGAGCTCAATGATTCAGCCATTATTTCTGTTCAGGATAAAGACTAAGAATGGTAGAAATTTGGTTAAAGTAAACTGACACAACAGACATTTTCAAACCGCGTCTGATTGAATTCTAAGAGAATGTAGCAGCTAAAAATAGACTTTCTCAGAAAAAGCGGAAACCTTCAGAATTGTTTATCGACATTCAAACGCATTTGGGGAATCCCCGAATTCAACACGCTTCACATCACCTGCCATATAAACAGCTCCAATGGCTTAAAAGCCGCCAAATAAGATCTTAACAATTTAAGTATATTTGTTAACTCTTGTTTTTTTATACCCACAAAATTGTTTAATTGTCTTGGTTTAATTGAGGCCTGTAACTACTTAGAACATTTCAGTGATGAAAACTCATCCGTAAAGAAACACATCTCCGCGAGACAAAACAAAGACAGCAAAGACATTGAAATCAACACTACTGTGCTCGGAAAACGACCCCGTCAATTTACGCCTATTTGAAGCATTTTACATACGAGAGTACAAACCTACCCTCAACTCCGAGAGGAATAGAGGGCTTTCACGGCCGTCATGTTGTGTAAATAATTCTTATTATTTTGTAATTCCAACGTGGCTGCCTCGAAAACCCTCCATGCAGCGAATTTGCAAACTTTTTGTCTTGTCTAATGACTGTTTTAATACCCTTTGTACCAGGACACTCCGTTATGTGTTCTATTCATACTTTTGTATTCATATTTTATGGCACAAATTTCCACACACTTCTTACTCATTCTTACATTTTTCACACTTTTTATTTCATCATGTCGTATATAAGGTCCCCGCCGGGTATTTTTACTGAAGGACAACATCCAAAGGCACAAAAGAGTATAAAACGCACAAAATAATTTCTTTTCTAAAGTCGGTTTTTCGTTTTTGATTTTCAAACTTTTTGGCTTTTTGGTCAAAGCAGGAGTATGATCTACAGCATACCTACATCGCAAGTCAGTCATCCAAGGGACTGTTTTGTTTAAAAATCCGATGAATCCAGTTGCTTTTTCAGTCGTTTCCTAGTTCTACCCTTAGAATTGCACTGTTTCGGTGACGTAACTCGACGTGAAGGAAAAAGGAACAGAAAAGAATATTGATAACACTGCGCATTACGATTTCTTTCTCAGTGGAGATCGCTTATCGGATACTTTATAGCTGACTTCTCCTCTCGATCCTTTTGATGGCATTTATTTTGTCTGTTGGCGAGCAATGAATTCAAGCAGCCCACCACGAATCAACTAATAAGTAATGGTAATAGGACTGAGTGGAGCCCAATTCGGTCTGTAATCATACGAGTACAGTGATTACACACTGAATTGGACGACCCGAAGTCTTATTACCAATTAATCATAACAATTACAATTTCCGAGGAAAGAAGAAGAGCCAAGCTATAAAAGGAGGGTAAATTTTGCATTTAAAGACTGACAAAGGAAGCGTAAATTGTTTAATGTAGTTCTAAAATTGACTACAATCAAAATGCATGGTGATTGAAACCAAGGTTGTGATTGGTTGATTTAAACTACAACTTTGAATGTGATTGGTTAATTTAAAATACTATGTTGAATGTGATTGGCTTATTGAAATGTCCGATAACAAACTGTCGATAACAAACTGTTCTATTACAAACTGTCCGATAACAACTTGGCAAATGAATTAGTAGAAAATAGGAGTTTTTTTAAACCAATCACTATCGAGGAAATTGTAATTTTTATGATTAAAGGTTAAAACCAGTGTCGGGCGAGCGTGTCTTCTAAAATGGTAAATATTTGATGGTGAGTTGAAACCTCGCCAACTGTCTGAGTAATTCCAGGCAGTTCAGTTACACAGCCATTCAAAACGTATGAGTGAAGTGTCAACCATAAATTAGCACCAGCTGCCGTTTTCTCGTCTTCACTACTGACTGAGGTTGAAATATTCTGCTCCTTTCTTAATTTGTAGTAAGGATTCTATTCAGTATTGTCTGTTTTGATCAATCTGCAGAAAGAAGCAACAGGCGTCATGCAATGCTTTCTTTTCAGTCTCCTAAATTTATAAACGACATTATCATTTTCAGTATCCTGATCACAGTGTATTTTCAGGAGAGCAAGAAATGTCTTTCGCCCATTAGACATCCTTGGCCGTAAGAAAGCCTTCAAGTGGCGCACTGTTCTGAGGGAGTCGTTCGCAATCTGCGGAGAGTATCGGTAGGGTACAGAGAATTCACAATAACAGCTGATGAACTCTTGGCTGCCTTTAACTGCATTATCGGGTAACACGGATCATACTGCATTTGTTCTCGCTGCTGATGGAAGCTGTTCTACGTCGCAGATGAGGTGATGGAAGGTCGTCAGCGTAGAATTGGTGTCCATCTTTAATTAAAGCTGATTGGGTTCCTGAGAAGCCAGAAACTTTGGAACGAGAGCAAAGATAGAATTTTGACGTTGCAAAAACTGAAATGAGACGGTCCATTCAGATAGCTAAGTTCGGCACAAGCAAGGGAATTTCAAGTATCACCAAGTTAAGTATTGGTGCCTCCACGTTACTGGGATGAAGCTATCGGCCATGATTATTCGATCTGAGTCAAGAGAATTATTAATAGGATAGTTAACAAGATTATAATAATATGATAACTAATAATTGGATAATTAATAGGATTGTTACCTTAGTGATGTAAAGTAGCAGGGCAAACATTGATAACTCATACAGCCTCAAGCTTGTATGACACAAGCTCAACAGAGTCATTTTCTGTGTATCGCGAGTTTTCTTTTATATAGCTACATGTAAAGGCTTGTTTCCTTTAGGGAAAAACGTTCTAAAAAAGTTGTACACTACTTTAAGGGTGGAAAGAGCGTTCTTGAGAAATGTGTCTTTCCAGCAAGCCCGGCAATGCGCATAAAGCGCTTCTGCTTTCCTTTTTGTTTGAAAGCGTGTGAAGCTGTAGTGGGTCACCAATACTCGATCGCATACGTATTGTCATTTGAAATATGAAGCAGTGTTAAATTACTCGATATGCTAAAAGCCCTAAAACCCTCCCCTGGGTACTCCAATTGGCTCCTCAAAAATCACCATCGTCATCATCATCGTCATCGTCATCATCATAGTCATCGCCAAAGTCATCGTCATCGCCAACGTCATCGTCATCGTCATTGCTATTGCCATCATCATTGTCATCGTCTTCGTCATCGTCGACATTAACCTCAGATATACTAGAAAGCCATAAAGAGACTTAGTTATTTATAACCCTCTGATTACTAATGGTAATAGGACCGAGTGGACTCCTATTCGGTCTGTAATCATACGAGTTTTTTTTTTGTTAATCACGAGTATGATTACAGACAGAATTGGACGACACGAAGTTCTGTTACCAATTAATCAAAACTATGACAAAATTTGAGAAACGAGTTAGCCATCGGTTGAGCGTTAAACGGTTACATTTAGTTTAATATGAATTCTGAAAAACATAATAGTTTACTCAACAAAATGCACGACAACAGCGCGCGCAAAATGGCGCTTACTGTCCATTTACACAGGCATGAAGCGTAAACTGTCCTATTACACTGTCCAACTACAAGCATGACGCGTACACTGTCCTATTAGTGCTCAAATCGGGCTGCTGATAACCAATCGCGTTCGAGAATTTTGTTATAATTTTGATTAGTAATGGTAATTGGACTGAGTGGAGTCCAATTCGGTCTGTAATCATACGAGTGATAACAAAATCGGACGACCGCGCAGCGGGAGTCCGATTTGTTTATTACGAGTATGATTACAGACCGAATTGGACGACACGAAGTCTTATTACCAATTAATCATAGAAATTACAATTTCCGAGAAAAGAGGAAGAGCCAAGTTATAAAAGGGAAGG
>JAEMWC010001064.1:27500-67500 GCA_016490735.1 Pachyseris speciosa | reverse complement strand
TGGCTGAAACGCGAGATGCTATTGTGTCTTTGCCAAAGCCAGACTCACAAAGGTTAGCATCGTTTGAAAAGCCTTCCACGCCTGTGGTGTCAGTCCCACAAGCCGAACAGATTGTCCCGCCAGAGGAAAATGTCTCGGATAATTCTGTTCCAAGTGTTTCAAGCGTTCCAGAGGAAAACAAACGTCGTTCAACTAGAATTCGATTGAAACCAAAACTTTTAATTGAAGAGATGTAAAGAACTCAGCTGAAAAGGACACAACACTCTGCGATACCTGTGCAGCGCTCTACCGACTGAGCTAACAAGCCATCTGGGAACTGGTCGTTTTGTTGGCTCGTAATTTACCCGTGAGTGGTGAATATATGAGAATGAATATATGAAAATCATATATTTGAACTGCGGGTTAATGATTAAATATGTGACTGATCATCGCAGTTATGAACACTACTAACAACTTCTACTATGCAACTTTGGTTCAAGTATAACGTAAGAATGTGAGAGGCCGAGAAAGAATCACCGCATTAACTACGATGGAACTGTTCGTATTAGGCCCCGTATAACGTGCTCTCCAGGACCGGATGGTGTTCATCTACGAACAGACACAATAATTGATACTGAATGATTATTTTTAATTGTAAAAGTGATTGAAAACTGACTGTCAAGTGCGTGGCCACTATAAATGGAATTTCGCTATATGAAGCGCGTCGTTTAAAGAGTGAACATAATGATAGAGGCATTGTCGAAACTTTCGCAAACTGGAATAATCTCGTTTAATGATGAGTAACCAGCATGAACAGCAAATGTTCCTTAGAACAATCATAGGAAAATACCACATTGGCTGTTATTAAAAGTTACTTCCCTGCTGAAAGCACATGCACAGCAGCATGATCGTTCGGTTGGAGGCATACACTGCTACGGCACAGAAGACTTTTGTTTGTTGGGTCAGTGAGCGTGCCCCGTCAACCAACAATTAAGCGCACATTGTTGCAAATTGGAGAAAATAACTGGCGCTATGTTGCACTATGCATTAATTAAATATATCAGCGTCCTTTCTGAAGGAGTTAACCAAGGGTGTAAAGCAGATGAATAATCATCTGTCCAAAGAATGTTATTCCAGCAGAAGTACACGCACAATAGGGCCGTTTATACTAGAGAAAATAAGCCGCGGCTTACTCTGGCCGCGAACTCCCCGTATAAATGGTACAAAATCTACGTTCACGGCTTATTCAACCCACGGCCAGCTCAAGCCGCAGCCTGTCCTGGCCGAGGGGTTTTGGGCTGGGGCTGGGCTTATCCTAGCCGCGGCTTACCTTGGACGTGAAATTGTTCGTATAAATTCACTCAAACGTTGTCCGCGGCTTGCTGAAGCCGTGAACGATTGCTGCGCATGCTCTGTATTCATTTATACCCAGACCTTCACGGCTGAGAGACGCGCGCTGCAGTGGCGGGAAAAATGAGTTATGTTTACATTTACATCCTTCAAAAAGTGGAAAATGGCGACGACAACGGATTCATCTAAAAAAAGGAACATTTGGAGTGCCGCAGAACAGAAGCAAATAATGCTAATATGCGCTGAATTAGAAATAGCTACTACGTCATCAACGTCGTCATTGGACCGATCTGGCCGCGAACTAAGCTGTGAACCATTTATACGAGTAGTTTGCGTCTTATGTAAGTCGTACTCGTATAAATGGTTCCTTTCGCGTCTTATGTAAGCCGCGGCCAGAGTAATCCGCGGCTTATTTTCTCTCGTATAAACAGCCCTAATATCTCCGTTGGCGCCATACTCTGTTACGGGTCACAAAACTCTTACATCTTAGGTCACTAATGAGTTTACAATGAGGCACTAGCGTCTTCCTCTTTTCTTTTTGAAAAAAAGAAAGTTAAACAGTTCTTGATAGAAGGAGACAAACTATTAACATTTATTAAAAGTAAAATAACATCTTTTTCAGGTTGCAAGTGGGCGACTGAGTTGACTAAAAATGATGACTCACTGTTTGTGCGGGGTGCACTGTGAATAAGTCGGCCAACTTTGCAATACAGCTTTGAGTGTCTAATGGAAACCTGGCGACATAGGCAGTCGTGAGTTAGATGCATCAATTGTCTAAGCAAACGAGGGAACAACTGCCCGCGCCCTCGAGTTTAAGCGCCTAACAGAGTCTCTGGCGTCTAATTTTGACTTGAAGTGCTCGGAATAGGAATTAATTAAGGGTGCTTGTGGTTACATACCGGATGGGGCCGGGGTGGTGGTTGTGGGGGTGGTGGGGATGGGGGGGGGGGGGGGGGGGAGGGGTGTTGGTGTTGAGGCGCCAGTTGGAGCCCCTTGCTACACAAACTATCTTAGCGTTTGAGGCAAAAGCTGTGACTAACAGTAATTTTAATTGTTTAAGTAGTTGACTAGACATGCTCAGTGAAAGTCTAAGGTCCTAATGTATGAATATATTTTAGACTGTATCAGATGATTGATCAATGGAATACACAAATATCCTTTGTAGAACACTGAAAACAAGTCTATAGAGATCTCGAAAATTTAGTTTATCAACGGAGTTGATAATGTAAATTGACCACCGTACAGGGATTCGATTAGCTGACGTTTCGAGCGTTAGCCCTTCGTCGGAGCGAATCGAGGAATTGTGGGTTGTGTATGGTTTACATAAGACCTCACCCCAACAACATCAACAGGGACAGTGGAATTCAAAATTCCTGAGGCGTGGATGCCAGGGCCGTACATAGCGGGGGGGGCAGAGGGGGCAGTTGCCCCCGCCTGGAAAAATAAATGTTTTTTTTTTTAATAGTGTTTGATTTTGCTGGGCTATTTCTTGTAGCTATGTTGGTCCGAAATCTCAAGAAAACTGACTAATTGACTGATAAATCTTCCTCACCGCAATGCAAATTCCAAATAATTATTTTGGAAGTTCTTTTGAGGCAAAAGCCAGTACGAGTTGCATGTGCTGATGAAGACGAAGAAGGTGAATCTGCCAAAACATTGGAAGAGGGAAGCAAGCGACAGACTGTACCAAAATTCTGTGCTACTCGTTGGAGTACAAAAGTTACTACCCTCTCTGCTCTTCTTGCTAAATATGGCTCTGTACTTTTAGCTCTGGATGAAATTTCGACATCAAGCAGCGGCGATGCTAAACGTGATGCTTCAGCTTATTCACTTCTTCTCCAAGACTCTGAATTCATAGTCGCTTCGACAGTATCTCAGTTTGGTCTGTTTAGCCCAAGTAACAAAGTCCCTACATGCAAGCTGTGAGCTGTAACCTTGACGATGCATACCAAAGCGTAACAGTCTCGTCAAAGAATGCATTAAATCAGCAAGAGGAGATGAATCCTGGAAAAACTAGGTGTGGAGTCGAATCAGCCAGGTACACTGGAAAATCTGGACCATTTACAGAGTTAATGAAATGTCTGTGAATCTTAAATTTACAGACTTTTTATGAGAGTTCAAATCTGACCTACTTTTACATATGGCATACAAAATATCTGTAAAATCATTTTTATAGATATTTTATACACTTTTTGTGGTATTCCTTTTTAGAATGTTTATGAAATGATTATGAAATTTAACTGCTGAAATAAGAAGGAAAACTGAAAAATTTACAGACTTAACAAAATCTCTGAAGAATGTTTGTAAATTTGACATTTACAAAGATTTTCTATGGTTATTTTATCCACTAAAATCTCTGTAAATCGGTACAAGTATAGCATTTTAAAATCTCTGTAAATTGACACAAGCAGGACTTATAACCCCCATGATGCGGAGTTAAGTTAACTGAGTTACTACTGTTGGAGTTATTATAACTCCAAAAGGGTAGTGTGCGGCTTTCTTCTTGGATTTCAACAGCGTTTGTTTTTAAATGGCAAGCAGTGCGCGCGGCAAAGAAGGACGGCCTCAAAACTATTTCCTCGCCAAGTTTGTGCTTCCCGAGCGGCTGGGCTGATTTCCCTTTCGGGCGCCATAAACATTGGCCGTTTGGCCGAGAGGCAAAGTGTTTAAAAATAAAAGGTAGTAAAGTGCCAAAGAGTCGTTTGAAAGACAAACCATACTTTTTGGGCTTAGCCCTTCACTGGAGGTATGTAGATGATTTGAAATTGCGTACTATTGTTCTTTATTATCTTCTGACCGAGAGGGAGCTCGAGGGAGTTGGGTTAGACTTGGGCATGCGCAAACGAGCTCATTCCCGGTAGGCAATTCGTAGTTTTGGCGCCCGTTTCAACTCAAACTTCGACTCGTGGAAGACAGTTTGGGAGGAATTTCTCCCGCTTCGAATGGCTTTTTACCTCAAGATCTTAGAATAATGGAATTTAATAGTTTTCCAACGTATATGCGACCGGTTGGCAAGCTTCTTCCACGGTAATCGAGTGCTGTTGGTTCAAGTTTTTGGTCTCCATGTTCAGTGATGGTTGCCTTGGTCTGCTGTAGATTTCAAAGGTAAGCATATTGGCCATTTTAGACTGTAATATTTCCAATATATAGTACTGGCTGGGTCTATGTATCTCAAATAGCTTGCTATACGAAGAAAATACAAGTGACTAGTGGTATTTTCCACGGTATATATGTACCACTCGAAAGCATTGCATAACTACAGTAGTACGTGCAGCTGTATAAAATTATGCTATCTTGCTAATTCATTACCGTGTTTGTTCTTAATATAAGCAAGGGTTAAGCTTACTGCATGTGCAGGTAAGGAATCGTAGCTAAGATTGCGGCAAACTAGGTGCTCAACTGGCTTACACTTGATTAGATCCATTGATTTACCTGTAGTTGGTGGCAAAGTGAGCTTTTGGTGTGATCATAAATTAATGTACTTGTACTTAAACTCAATTATAAATTTTGCTTTCCAAGTGTCTCTAAATTAGATGACAAGACTCCACAAAGTCCCATCCACTAATTACGTATACACTTACAAAATAATGTAAGACCCAAACTCTGTTTCGGGAGCAGGGTTAGCACAACAGTAATACAATGATTGTATTTAATTATGTATGGAACTGTGTGGACATCTTTTGAAATTAGCTTTTCAATTTAAAGGCCTATTTTTCTCCCTTGATCCAATGTTGGCATCTGTTTTTATTTTGAAATTGCACTGTTGTTAAAGGAAGGAAACATTTAGCTCTACACTAAAGCATACAGCTGTAGGAGCAAAACAAAGCAACACAGCAGTGTAGACCTCATCACAGAGATCTCATCAAAGAAATTATCACTCAGTTTAGACAATTGTAGAATGCCCAGTGGGGCATGAAAATTGCAGTTCATAAAGAGACACAATGACAAGTCAGATTGAATTGACACTGAAGAGTGGAGCCAAGCCACATAGTCCATTAAGCAAACTGACCTTGAACTAAAAACATCAAACATGAGGAAAACAGTTATCCAGACATATACACAATTTACTCATCATCAAATCAGTTTCCAAATTGCAGTAAGTTGGCCCTCAGTGAATTGGTAGAAACTTCAAGGTAAAAAGCACCCAACATGAAACCTCATTTTCTTGTTACAGTACATGTCGTGTAAGTACTTTAAATTTGATAAAAAACAATGCTGTATGAATTGGCCATTACCGTGTTGCCGCACTTTACTCTTCTGACTTAAAATGGGCCAAAATTTACAAATAGATATACAAAACTTTCCCGAAGATGAAAAAGAATAAACAGAAAACATATTTGCGGCCATTAATTGTGGGATAAAACAAGGGCTTCAAAGGTCTAAGGAATTTCATGTCACACGAAATTCATGAATTATTGGTCATGGCGTGTACAGCCCTGTAATGCATCAAGGCTGAAGATGGGTCTTTTAGTTTGAGTGTTCACATCTTCATTGAAGTGCCTACTGTTGTATTAATGCAACTATTACAATGTAATTCTGTTAACCCTAACTCGACAAAAAAAATTGTGTGGTACAAAATTAATTCTGGCCACAGCTGCTGTCCAATAAAGTCTGCTTGATTTCATATCAGTGACCTGACTTTTTTTACAATGAGAAAAGAAATAGAGACAAAGCTAATTTATAGTTGTATATATTTTTATCCCAATCACAGTATACAGTAATATGTCAATTAAATTACACTGTAGTTGGCTTGCTTTATTTACTGTGTATCATGTACAAATGACCTTCAAAGGCTGTTTTTTTTTTCCATAGTACAGTGCTTGTGTCCAGGGAAGTATTTGGGGTGTTAAAACATACATGTAAATCTCTATCCTGCTTGATTGTATTTGAAATGCTTGGAGCCTTACTTTTGTTTTGCAATAGTTGTGCTAAACAGCTACTGAGTATTGTATGGCATTTGCCTCCTTTTACAGACTGTAGTGATACATGTAGCTCACCCAAGTATTACAACTGTCAGTGAGACCATCACTGTATGAGAGCAGATCAAAGGCAAGTGGAACTATCTAAAATTTTTAAAGTTATTTTTTTGCATCATAAGGTGGTATGTTCACTTCTTTTTGCCTTTTTTTAACTTTTACAATAATTAGTCATTCAACAAGCTTCAGTTTATGGCTTGTAATGAGAATGTGCAATGAAGACCATACTGTAATAATTAAAGTGTGGTCTTAATGCTTAATATAGTGTATTCTCCTGGATTTCTGAAATTTCATTACTGCTGGGGTGTTTTTCAGACCTACAGACTGTATGATTGTCTAGTAGTTGTGTGTAATAAAGAATAACATTCAAGATGGCTTCATGTTCATGGAGCAAGCGTAAAACTCCTAAGCCCAACCATATATGCATGTGCCATTGCAGCATTAACACCAGTCCTTTAAAAAAATCTCCCTTAATGTTTGCGTCATCCTTGTAAACTGCAATGATGCTTGGTCATGAGAAGGTTAAGACACAGTGTTGACATGCATGAGCATACAAAATAATTATAAAGACTGTCTTCTGGCCTGCCATCATGGCTTGTAACACTTAAAAACTAGATCATGTTTTCCAGAGACCTACACTAAGGCCATCTACATGTTCATGTAACAGTATTGTTTGGGAGATCATGACAGTAATCATCCTCTGGCACTCAAGATTTGAATCTTTGAATCTTTCAGCCTGGCCAATGTAGCATTTTGTATTGTGTTAACATGCACATATTTTTCAATATTTAAGCTCATATTCTCATTCTGGTTTCTGAACTGTACAGTACAGTGTATACTTGGCCTTGACATCCGGTTTTTTTAATCTTTAGGCTGAATACATGTAGTTACGTGTGCAGTACAGTATATGGCAGACTACTTTACAGTGTATGCTCAAGTTGCAAAGAAAAGTAAAACCTTTTAAGGTAAGAACTTTCTGTAACATACATTGTACACTGTAGCATGATGAAGGAATGTGACCATTATTGAACCTTTTGTCGTCTTCGGAATTTTTGTTCCACCTCATGCAACCTTGATCCAGTGTAACAAAAAAGATCACATCAGCATGATGGGCTTGTGATTTCTTTTAAGTCCTGGTCAAACTATTGAACAAAGTTGGATTTAACATTCTAAAACTCATTAATAATTCATAATTTTGATAGCCAATAAAAAATGGCTAAATTCGTCACGTGCATGAGTTTTGATACCCAATGAAAACACAGATGAAAACCACACGTGCTTTGGATCACATATCAAAACCACATGTGGTTTTCATCTGCCTTCTCACTGGACATCAAGATTTATGAATCAAAACAAAACAAATTCAACGCAAAAACAATACTTCAGTTTAATTAATCATCATAATTAATCAGCTAAATGTACGCTGCCAGTTCATTTTTTTTTTCGTTGAGAAAAATTTTTACATCACAATTCGCGAACGAAGAAGCATTCATGCAAAAATGAAAAACCTTCTGACCTTCTTTCTTCATAACTGTTACACTTTGATTCTTCTTCCCCAGTTTTTGGAGAACGAAAACGACTTTCGGTATTCGCTGCAAAAGACTCTGCCATCTTCACTACAACATGACTTACAACGAACAACAACAAAATTGCCACATTTTGATTATTTTTAAAATGCATAATCTCATGGGTAATAAAAGTACTGAAACAATACCCCCTAATTACTAAAGAAGTGTGAATAGTTTTAGAAGCCATATCAAAAACTCATGCGTCGTGTTTGACCGGGGTCTCCAGACACCTCAAAACAATAAAAGCACTCGGCCTAAGGCCTCGTGCTTTCATCTGTTTCTCGGTGTCTGGAAACCCCAGTCAAACACTCGCACTCGTTTTTAATTTATTACTTGCAAGATTGTTTGACCGTTTGGCCGCCCATGTTGGATGATGTTTGTCAAACAATTTTTGCTACATGTAGATCAAGTGTTGGATAGAGTTTGCTTTTGATCAAACATTACGCCCAACAATTCTGCTCAATGAAAAAAATGTTGCAGCGTTTTGCCGCTCTTCCAACAAAGCTTTATCCTGATGCAAGTCACATTCACCCTGCTAGCCAATCAATAGTTGCTATTTTCATGCTCTCTTTGCAGATGTCCGGTTCAATAGCGTTTACCATGATTTTTTCTCACTTCACACCGAACACTGAACAGCTCTGGTACCATAAACATTAACGTTAAGCGTTTTTGGTTTCCACTTTAGTGCTACAGTGTATGTTTTAAATTACATTTTAGCATCAAGTTGTACCAGTAGCTTGTTTTGCCACAGACTATAGTTTGGATACATGTAGTTTGGCCAGGGCTTTACACTACACTGTATGTCTTAAATTACTGTACTCCCACTTTAAAAGAATGAATAATGCTGTAAAATACATGTATATTTGTGTATTTGTCCATACCCTATGATCGCCAGTTAGGTGAACTATCTAATATTTACCGATTTCAAATTGGAAAGTTTGTTACTTTTCAAGAAAGGCTTCCCTCCTGATGCTTTCAGAGAACTGTGTTTGCTGATAAGTCATATTCATCGTTACAATACTACACTGTAGACATTGCAACTGTACTGTGTAGAACTAATATCAGACAGTTTGCAATAAGTTTCCAGACCTAAACTGTTTAATTCCTTTCATTCAGAAATTCAGAATGCTGACAGTATTTCTCTGTTGAAATCTGAATTAAGAACATTACTCCTCTATTGACCACTCCTATTTTGAAAGTGTTGTTTTATGTTTTGCTGCTGGTGTGTGTTTGTTTGTGTGCTTGCTTTGTAACATGATAGTAATGCATGAAACCCCAAACAAAAACTCGAAAAAAATCCGAGTTACAGATGGGATTGGAACCCACAACCCTCCGTGATCTAGACGGACGCTCTAACCACTGAGCTACTGGTGAGCAAGGGTGAAATGTGGGCTTTGACTGGAACTGCATCACGCGGTCACGCAGCCGTCTTTGATATGCCTCAATATGCATCTTTGATACGCCTCAATGTGACTGCGCGATGCAGTTATGTGTGTGCCAGTCATTATTTGGCTGTGTGACCACGTGATGCGGTTCCAGTCAAAGCCCACATTTCACCCTTGCACACCATAGAGTGTCCAGTAGCTCAGTGTTTATCCATCTAGATCGTGGAGGGTCGTGGGTTCAAATCCCATCTGGAACTCAGATTTTGTTTTCAAGTTTCTGTTTGGGGTTTCATGCATTACTACATGTATCATGTTGTATTACTTATTTCACTCACTTTGGTAACCTAAATGAATTGATTAATTAAATAAGCTACATGTATGCCTAAAAATCATGATTTCCAAGTTGTAATTTTTTAGGAGCCCATAGCTCGTATAGGCCCCAATGGTTTCTTTTTGGACATCCTCGCCATTATGTTTCTCATTCTTTTGTTATTTATTTATCTTTTGTATTTTAATACATATTTATCTTGTAACAATGTGTAAGAAATATGGAAAAAAATAAATTGAAACTGTTCAAATTGCCTGCTCCAAAAAAAAAACATTCATCTCTCCTATAGATAATAATTAATGTGACCTGCAGTACAAGCAAATTTTTCTTCTAGCCAATCTGGTATCATACATAATTTATTATGTGCTACATAGAGTCCTTTGAAGTTTACCCCCTAATAGTAATTTCCTGTTCATACCTTATACATGCTACTGTAACAGAGTAAGGTACATGTACTTGTCATTGCCACCACATTAACTCTACTCAAATTTTTTTTGCCTTGATGCAAACTGTAATACACTGTAAGTTAAGCCTATACTAAGCATGAAATAGCCTCCACAGTGAAGTCTTATTGTCCTTGCTTTTCCTTGAAGGCATAATGTATAATGTTACAATGCATGTAAGTTACAGAAGCTTTTCACAGCCAATAACAGTCCCTAGTCCAGGCAAACCAAGTCTTTAAAATAATAAATCTTTGTGTACGGTTCACCCACCGAATCTTTCCTTATTGATGGTCTATCCAGTGTTGACCAATTGATGCACATACAGTACACTGTAATAGCCTCCTATGCAGCTGTTACTTACATGTTAGTCGTATTCTCCCTCCCCACCAACATCTGCTGAACGGAGCCAGACATTCCCTTCCCAGGAACTGACTAATCACATCATGGCTGTTAAATTTTGGTGGCTACAAAGTCATGTAAGTTCCTGTAGCCTCCTTTGCAGCCATTTTTGTCAGTTCTCTTCTCCCTCCAGATTGAATACTTAGACACAATGGGAATGGAATTTCCAGCTTAGATCACCAGACATTAGTGGGGAGGGATTAAGGACAGACCCAAAAAACAGCTGCAAAGGAGGCTAATGCACATAAGTGATGTTTTCAACATTAAGGAATACATAATTATACATGTATATCTATATGCGTAGATACATAATTATATTATGTGTTGTATCATACAAATCAAATGCTAGCATTTTCTTTGTTCCTTCAATCAGTTTAGTTCATTTAAAGTCTTTTTTTCTTTTACAGAAAGAAAAATAGCACATCAGAGTATCAAGGACACCAACTTCATTGCCAAAGGAATTTGTCTTGGGTGGTCATCTATTTATGGTCTGGGAAAAGCCATCAGTATAATTTTATCCTGATGAGTGGCAACTCTGATCATCTTTCAGTCAACTGCAGCCTGTTGACATCCTAAAACATTTTGTTTTCTTTAAACCAAGGTTTTTCATTTCCTTAAGGATGAAAAATTAAACATCATAACATTACATGTACAGTACCGGTTAAAAGTAAGTTGACAGTCTCGACTCGATCCTCACGAGAATCAAGTATTGAGGATCGAGTAGAGAATCGAAACTCGATTCACTCGAAACTCAACTCCATCCTCGTTACTCGATTCTCGCAGGAAGCACTCTATTGTTATTTTATCGAGTACGTGATTCGACTTTCCTAGTTCTTGAGGAAAGAACGTAGTTGTTCTGTATGGACACTTATGTAGACACTACAACAATTTCCGTTCGAACAACGTAACAAATTCAAGCTAAAGAACAGCGTGGTGACAAATACTGTCAAAAGTCATTTAGGTTTTGAGGACGCAGTGTACTTCTCGAGGAAATATCGCATACTGCATTAACAAAAAAAACAAAAAACAAGGTCAAAAGACATTTAGTTTCTTTCGAGGTCACAGCGTTGTGCTTTTCTACATAAAAATTCCGATGCTAAATTTTGAACCTTTATATGGCCGCTCGTTCATAAGCGCAACGAATCAAGATCGCTGCGGTTCATCGTGGACACTGTCATCAAAAGCGATCAAAATTTTGAGAAAGCCAGCTATTTGTCAACGAAAATGCACAGTGTACAAGTAGGCGAATAGTGTAGTCGCTAGCCAGTAGCCACTTGGCAAGCGTAAGGAATTCAAGGCTGGCGCGATTGATCGAACAAGTTTCGACAAACCTGCGCTCATCGACCACAAGGACGCAAACAAGACATGGTAGCTTATCGTATGTACAACGCCAACTTTGAAAATCGCTCATCGCCTTTGAAATAAATAAATTGATAAACGTTCGATGGAACACTAGTAAAACTCCGAGGAAACATCCGAAGTGAAATACATGTATAATTTGGATAGAAACATCGCCGAGATGATCTTCACTCTTCGGCCAAAAATAGCGCAAAGTAAACATTGAAAAAAAATAGACTTGACAGACACCGCACGTGAGAACAGAAAATTTGCATACCATAACGAATTACACACATTTGTGTTTCAAGTTTGGAGGAGTTACATTGTAAAATTTATTCCTAAGAACGGTCGAAGAAATTCCTGTTTCAACAAAATAAAGTTACGAACGAGCACCATTAGTGAACACATGTATTGACACGTACGCGTATCGAATTTCATCTTAAAATTATGCGTGTCTGTGACAAAAACATGCAACGCTTAGTCGGCCAAGTTTTATTCATCGAACATCTGTTACTTATTGGGAGATATTGTAGTGGTGTGGTCAGTCCTTGGCCATTCTGTTCTTTCTCAAGCGTTGATTTCTGCGAATCTGCCCATCTGTCAAAGAGGTTGAATCACATTTAGAAACATATCGCTTACTGAACGACTACTCTTGCATCGTTTGCGTTCCTTCGAGTAGCTGAAGTTGCTTTTCAAGATGTCATCCCCAATTTGCTCGAGAGGTCTATCGAGTGATCAGCCAAGCGACAAGCTCATTATCTCTGATCTTGCGAGACGCGAGCCTCGTCTCGATTCTCAATGGCTGAGCCTCGATGCTCCAAACTTGCAGGAATCGAGTATCGAGGATTGAGTCGAGAATCGAGACTCGAAAGAGACTGTCAACTTACTTTTAACCAGTACTGTACATGTATATCATAAAGAAAACATTAGCTTGTTGAAACCTTCAGTTGAATAGCACTTGGTTAATTGTGTCTGAGAGGGCTCTGGTGACTTCTATTTTATGTACATGTACATGTACAGTGTGCCTCTGAGTGACACCTCAGAGTTCAGTTTAACATAAAGAAAGGTTGCTCTTTCTATCTGGTTATTCCCTCTTAACACACCTCATACAGTTCAGTGTAACATTCATGTAATCTCTCTTTCTCTCTCTCTAGTTTAACCCTCTGAACTGGCGAGTGGCATGCCTCATACAGTTCAGTGTAACATACATTTAATCTCTCTTTCCCTCTAGTTTAACCCCTCTGAACTGGCGGGTGGCACGCCTCAAGCAGTTCAATGTAACATACATGTAATCTCTCTTTCTCTCTCTCTAGTTTAACCCCTCTGAACTGGCGGGTGGCACGCCTCATACAGTTCAGTGTAACATTCATGTAATCTCTTTCTCTCTCTAGTTTAACCCCTCTGAACTGGCGGGTGACACGCCTCACAGTTCAGTGTAACATACAGTACCGCCCAAAAGTAAGTTGCCACCCTCGCGCGCGACGCGATTCGCGTCGCGCGCTACGCGATTCGCGTCGCGCGCTACGCGATTCGCGTCGCGCGCTACGCGATTCGCGTCGCGCGCTACGCGATTCGCGTCGCGCGCTACGCGAATCGCGTCGCGCGCGATGTTGTAGAAACTGTAAGTAAATTGGCTTGAAGCTCTCGCGCGATTTAAGATGTTCATTGTAAAGTAACAATAGCCGATTTCAATAGTCGATTTCCGGTGTTCGCAAAAGACCGCTAAGAAGAAATGAATGTGTGTCATCGATAGATCGCCGGAGAAGGGCAGCGCGTGCTAAGCTTCGAAAGTTTGTGTCAAACCGTTTTTGCGGCGAAAGTTCGCTAGGTTGAGATCGACATGATTAACTTAAGAAAACTATATACACAGTATGATGCACAGGAACATGGTTTTCCGCTTTCGGTCTTTCGACGTGGAGACAGGAATTCTACGGCAGTGAGCGCGGCTACCATCTAATTAATTCGCTTCCCTCGAATTCAAGCTTCTTCCTAAACTGAACATGAAACCGCCGATAATTTCGGCTCGTTCGTGACTGATGCTTAACTTTTGTTTAGCTTTCTATTCATTTGATTCTTGATAACTTTAGTTAGCCGTTTGAAAATTGAAAATGTTTACACACTTGGGATGTTTCTTTTCGTATGCGTGGTTTCGACGGAGCGAGTGTTTTGCGAGTGTCTTTATCGAGGGTACTCTAAGCTTAATGCGGATTATTACCAAACGCAAATAGGTATATGGTAATATTCGTTTGTGTAACTCAAAACATAGAGAGTTGGCACGGCGATTGAGGGTAAACGAGCTGGGAGATAAGCTGTTCGTTCTTTTCGATTGATCGATAGACCACACGTCCGATGCTTCCTTCAGTAACTCTTTTACGCGGACAAACTCTACTGTAGCGCAACTTTACAAAGATATGCCCAGGAAAATGTTTTTAGGTCTTTCGAAGTAGAAAACATACGATTGAGTGCCGGCGTGTTGAATAACAAACTTTTCCATTGCCAGATGAATCTCAAATTCCGCAACATGATAAGATCGAGCCGTGAGATAAGCTTATCGTTCTCTTCATCGATCAATCAACCGAAGTAAGCTCAGCACGTGCGAGGCTTCCGAACTACCGTACTCTTCAGCAAATCTTTTTACGCGGACACACTCTCCTGGAGCACAACGTTAGTAAGATATGCCCAGGAAAATTTTTTTCGGTCTTGCAAACTTGAAAATATACGAATGAGTGCCGGCGTGTCGAATAAACATTTCACATACGCTTAAGTCTTAATTAACGGCTCAAACTTCATCAGCCAGATGAACTTCCAATTTCTACATGATAAGATTATTCGTTCAAAAAAAGAAAATGAAATAAAGTCCATTCTGCTTCGGGTTTTCCACGGCTTCTCAAACGAGTAATGATTAACGAGTGTTGTGCCATGTTTACTAAGTGGAAGGTTTCAGGTTACACAGCCAGTAGTTTTTGCGGTTTTATGCAAATTTTAGCCTGCATCGCTTTGTGAACTGAAAGCAAAATACAGCAAGCAGTCGCCAATGGCCATTTACTTGTGGCGAACTAGCACTTAATTTTCCTAACGAATTCAGAAAACACGACCATATATCGTATTGACGACAGAACCGATAAAAGTTGTCATTTCAGCGCTAGCGGGAGCAAGGAACACCCGAGGAACAGTAACCATTCGCAATCGATCTTCGTCGGTTTGTTTACAAGAGGACTGCGCCATTTCAATTCGTGATGAACTCCATGATGCTGTCTGTATTTTCATAGAAGGGAACGACATGAATTCGATTGAAAAAATAGCTGCATTCGTAAAGCGCTACGCGAAATTAATTGATTTCGCGTTGTAAAATCATCCGAAATTTATGCCAAAAATTTTCGCTTCAGTGAGTCTCGCGCTACGCGAATCGCGTAGCGCGCGACGCGATTCGCGTAGCGCGCGACGCGATTCGCGTAGCGCGCGACGCGAATCGCGTCGCGCAGGAAACGCGACGCGACTGGCAACTTACTTTTGGGCGGTACTGTACCTGTAATCTCTCTTTCTCTCTAGTTTAACCCCTCTGAACTGGCGGGTGGCACGCCTCATACAGTTCAGTGTAACATACATGAAATATCTCTTTCTGTCTATCTAGTTAAACCCCTCTGAACTGGCGGGTGGCACGCCTCATACAGTTCAGTGTAACATTCATGTAATCTCTTTTTCTCTCCCTCTAGTTTAACCTCTCTGAACTGGTGGGTGGCACGCCACATACAGTTCAGTGTAACATTCATGTAATCTCTTTCTCTCTCTAGTTTATCCCCTCTGAACTGGCGGGTGACGCCTCACAGTTCAGTGTAACATACCTGTAATCTCTCTTTCTCTCTAGTTTAACCCCTCTGAACTGGCGGGTGGCACGCCTCATACAGTTCAGTGTAACATACATGAAGTTTCTCTTTCCGACTATCTAGTTTAACCCCTCTGAACTGACGGGTGGCACGCCTCATTGTGTAACATACATGTAATCTCTCTTTCTCTCTCTCTATAGTTTAATTCCTCTCTACTAGCGGGTGGAACGCCTTATGTTGTCCAGTGTAGCATGCGTGTAATCTGTCTTTCTCTCTGTCTAGTTTAACCCCTCTGAACTGGTGGGTGGCACGCCTCGTACAGTTCAGTGTAACATAAAACATTAGTAACTCCAATTGTGAGTTATACCAGCAGCCGTTTGGAATGAAAATATAATTTTCCAGTGTTTATAAGAAACGATAAAGCTAAGGGACGTAAATTATACAACTTCTGCGGCAATTGCAATAGAAAGGATACCTTTTTCATGCCGTTCAATGTTCAGTGGCGATGAACTGGCAAGCTCGGCCCTGAAAAATTCACGGCCACTGACGTTTTTAGCGTTTTTCAGGTCGCTTTAGTACCAGCTCGTTTTTGCAAAGAAAACGTTAACATTTTGCAATAAAAAAAAAAAAATAAAAATACATCTTTTGAAGATATTGTGTGCACTTTATTTATCGACAGACACTTTGTGATCCAGCTTTTGTTCACTTTTTATAGACATTTTGTTGGGATTTTGTGTTCTGGCGTTTCATCCTGGTTTGTTTCCCTCTGTCTTTTACAGAGAAAATATGAAGATTTTGCTGAGATTTCATATGGTACTCCTTGTATATTTTACAAACATTACACCCACTTTTTATTAACATTGTGTTTTTTATTTGTGTACATTTTATTAACATTTCATGCATTTATTTTGGTTCGATTTTTAGGAAGATTTTATGGACATTTTATGTTCTTTATTTTACAGAGTTTTTTCCTAGAGTTTTTTTTACAGAGAATATGTTGAGATTTTACAAGGATTTTTACAAAGTTTATGAAATCTCTGTAAATTTTGCTTACAATTTACACAGAAAACATTGAGATTTCACAGACATTTCATGGGGTCTGGACGCGTAAAATTCGGTCGAATCTACAGAAATTTTATAGGGTTCATAAAATCTCTGTAAGTGTGCACGTTTACAGACATTGCAATTTACAAAGGAAATGTGTACATTTTACAGAGATTTGACAAACTTTTTTGAAGTCTGTAAATGGTTCAAGTTTTCCAGTGGTAGCTGACTCTATCAACGTCACCCTGGTAAAGCCTCGTACAACGACTGTTCTGAACGCCATTGAGCAAACGCCGCGCACAACGATCAGCCATCAGATTACTACAGGATTAATCATTTTTAGTATAAATCTACTAGCGTTCTATCACGAATGTCTTTCTCTGATTGGCCACGCTACTCGCTATCTATTCTGTGATAGATAGTGAGTAGCGATTGTCACCAAAATGCAGGCCGCTTCTTCGCGTTTTCGAAGTGTCTACGAGGAGGATTGAGATAATTGACTTGTTTAGTTTTGAACGACTA
The DNA here is from genome assembly GCA_016490735.1 of Pachyseris speciosa. Lineage (NCBI taxonomy): Eukaryota > Metazoa > Cnidaria > Anthozoa > Scleractinia > Pachyseridae > Pachyseris > Pachyseris speciosa. The sequence goes on along the minus strand of JAEMWC010001064.1, from coordinate 50,344 downwards.
GTAGATTTATACTAAAACAATTAGATTATTCGCTCTCGATTTCTATCCGTGATAGCAGAAATCTCGAGTTCATAATATAATTGTTGAAAAGATACTTGGTATCGTTTGCCAACAAAATGGCGGCCGCTTCTTCTTCTTGTCTGCGAGGAAGATTTAGATAATTTACTTGTTTAGTTTTGAACGACTAGAAGATTTAAACTAAAACAATTAGATTATTCGCTCTCGATTTCTATGCGTGGTAGCTGATTCGGGCTGCGCCCTCATCAGCAATCACGCAATAGAAATCTCGAGCTCATAATCTAACTTGAAACGAGATTTTCAATCCAGCACGAATGCCTGTACTTGCCCAAGTTAACTGACAGGCATATCGAGAAGATCAAGAACTACTTCAGCAAGAATCTAGATTTCTCGGAGAAGTCTAATTCTGACGCAGCTGGCAAGGTGGAGGATGAAACACGCGGTGGAGCCAGAGTCAGAACAAGAGGGAGCAACGCCTGATTGCAGGCCGCAAGAATTTCCCGCCATTCACAAGGTTCTGTCGATCTTTCTAACCACGCCTGTCGGAGGCGTCAGTGGCGAACGCTCCCTCTCAGCCCTACGCCGTCCCAAGCTATGGACTTGGTCATCAATGACAAAAGATCGATTAAGGTGGCTGGTACCGGTTTTACTCGCGTGGTGAGTCTGACCACTAGCGTGCGCATCACACTTTATGCGCGCGAGATTTGAAGAACGGAAAAAACAAAAACAAATATGGCAGCGCGAGGCTTTCTTCGAGCAAGACTACGTTTGTCCTGTTCAAAAAGAAATTCGCCTTTATCTGAGGCCGTATGTACTCGATCGACTTAAGTTAATTCAATTTACATAGGAAAATTTGTTTCTGGAGATTGATAATGCATATTAAAGTTCCAAAGAGATAATTCCCACCTCTACTGCGATCGATCGTGTCGGGAACCACGAGGAGAAGTAGCCGGAAAGTAATTGTAAAACTGCAAAAGTGGGATAGCACTTCAATTTTACTTACAGGTAATACATCTCAACATTCTATTATTTCTATGCCTCACCACCTCCTGTCGTTTGCCGCGAATCATATCCGCATTTTGTTGTGTCAGAATTGCATGCAGTTGACACGTGTTCTCAGGTGTTCAGCGAGCAATTTAGTCAATTCCACGCTTTCGCTTGGCGTTATTTAAAATAAACGTGCTTAGTCCTACCACAAGTTATGGAGAAATTGTTTTAAGTGAGCCCAAACGCTCGGCCAAACAGTAAAAACAACAACTGTGGACTCCACCGTACTGACATCAACTCAGCGCGTGGACTGCAAACAAGGCTACGGTAGGTGCCCGCGCGTGTACGCGTAATGGTTAGCGGCAGTCAGCAAAGCGCATGAGCAAATATCGATCTTTTAGAATCCAGATTTTGAAATGCGCGAAAACGCGCGTGAAAATTGCTCAACTCACGAAGGTTTTTGCAAGAAAGCGAGCCCTGTGACCCCCTCTTTTTATTGTTTCAACATTTTTGTCTTGAAACTGGAGGAAACGTCATACAAAATACAAGAAAATTTTATCAGAGAAATTTTACACTACTCATAAATTGCCTTTTCTCGCGTTTATAAAATATCCGCTTGATAGAAAATTTTTAAAAACATTTTGCAGTTTCCTTTTCAAATGGCAAAAGTAATCACGTGAAAAAAATAGGGGGTCACCGAGTTAGTTTTCAATTTATAAGTGCCAGAAGCTTAAATGCAGCTCTGAATAACCCTCAAGTACCGTTGCCATGGTAACAGCTGATGACGTAATAATAGTTATTTTCGGTCAACGACTAAATTTATAATTTAATCATGCAAAAGATTCCTTATGGCCTCGTTTACCTTTGTGTTCTTTTCTCTCGAAGTTTACGTCGTGAAAAAGCTGAAAACTGGTACCAGCCACCTTAAGTGGCCTTGCTATGCTGTTAATTCATCGCCGAACGGACTTCATTCCCACTCCAAAAGAGATATATGACATGAAGTCAAATTGGAGAAGAATCTAGAACAGCCTAATATAGACTCGTTTTTGAGACTTGGTATTCTGATACCGAAATCTGCAATTTGAAGTCAGTTCCTTCAAGCCAATCTCTGTTGAAATTAACGAAGGCTTTCGACTCATTTTTGAAACCATCCATACAAAGTGTTAAACTGCTGTTCGCAGTATAGCTTGAGTTAAAGATGGTATATAAATCATCATTGTGTAGCAGAGACCTCGGGGCAATTTCAAACTAAACAAGGTGTTATGCCATAATAAATCATGAAAATGTAAAACAAAAAGCGTCAGTGTGGCTTGTTTCCTTAAAGGTCTTAGAGGCAACCTTCTGTGTAGGGGTGAAAACAAACGTCCAACTAGAAACCCTGTCTGTATACGGGAGACCCCTGTGAAGGTGTGCGGAGTTTGCCCCCGCAGACAAAAAATCCTAGGTACGGCCCTGGATGCCCACGATCAAACACCACAACAGCCGATCAGTACCAAAGCGGACGGCTGAGGGAACAATTTCTAGTCTGAACGACAAGGATCGAAATCCTCCAATCAACAACAGCCTAAGCGAGGATCGAAACGCACCAATCACCACCAGCCACGGTGCTTCTTATACTCACACGCAGCCAGTCGACACCATCGCCTGATGAAGACCAGCAGTATAGCGGTCGAAACGTCGCGATCCACATCTTAGTTTGTGACTCAATCGTGAGACAAAAGATTAACTCAGCTATCATTTAAAACCACGATGACGCACACCTTTCATAATAATAGAAAGCTTGGGAAGATTTTTATGTTACCCTAAAAGGCATTTCTCGCTCATTTTCTTCCCCTTAGTAATTAATTAAGCGAGGAATAGGCGCGTAAAACTTTCGCGCGGAATAGATCTAGTGTCTAGTAAACTGGTGGTTATCAGTGGGTTATTTCAATTGACATGGAAAGTATAAAGACAAGATATAACGAAGTGGCCAGTATTAACTTTGAACTGTTGATAAAAGCGAAAAGTAACGCTTGTTACGGAGATAGCAGTGATTGATTTTACAATTCACCAACTGCACGTATTGTTCAGTATATAGCTAACACTCGGTACGTTCACTAAATAAATCGGCTACCCCCGCCATGAAGTCATAAAGATGTAATTGACCAATGCACTTCGTTGTTTTTCAAGACTTTTGACGGTGGGAGTAGAACTTATGGCCTTTTCTGGCCCTGTACTTCGCTTTCCTAATAACAATGTGGGTGTTCAGTTTTCCCTCAATATTGGCGTTAGATTATATAAGCCCCGAAAGGTCTGTTTTCATGTTTGTTAATGATGTTTAATTTGTTGTTCTAATTTATTGTTCTATTGTTCTAATTGACTAAACAAAATTTAACCCAAGAAAAAGTTTACGCCATTTCCTTCTTCACGGACTCAGCAGAATTTAGGAGATAGATTCCACTTTCACCGAAATTTTTGTTTAAGAACGTGAATCAGTGCTGATTAACAATGAATCAGCTGAGACGGCCGCATTTTTTAACTGTTGCGGTTGAGGCACTGGACTTTAACCCCAATTTCTTTGTTTCGAGAATCTACTTTGTGGGCAGCAATTTGTGAAATTTTTTCCTGCATAGCAAACAACGCCCTCGCTAGTAATTAACTCTTGCATTTCATAAACAATAGCAGTGTGAATTTTGGCTCAGTTAGTCAGAGTCATGTCGTCGATAGTAACAGTCGCGTTTAAAGCCACTTTCGGCTTACTCGTGAATAAAGCCAGAGATAAGGCAGCCGAAAGGTTGAAAGAAGGCGATGTGACAGATAAAAGGATCCGAGACTTGATTGCACGAGAAATCAACGATGTCAAATCTAAGTTGGACAGATTATCACGAAGTTATCTTCTGGCAGCAATAGATGCCTTTGAAGCTGGCGTTAAGTACCTGTATCAAGCAATAGATGCAGAACCTTCATCCACCGGTCCCGTGAATACAGTAGCTCTCGCTTCAGAAATGAGAAACATGGAACTGACAGAGTTTGGAGAAAAGACCAGAATGGCGCTTTCTGAAGGAAAAGAGAGATTCAAAATGGCTCGTGAAGAAGCAACCAGGGCCTTGAACAACGAGGCTCTCAGCACGTCTGACCGCATAACTGCCGTTCGTTATCGCGTCATGGCGACAATGTTAGAATCAGCCGCAAAGTGCATTGGAAATGCGCATGACTGGACATCCTTGTCATTAAAGGATGTCCTGGAAAATGCAATACCAGAGTGCGAACAGTGCCTTCAGAAACTCCATTCCCTGCCAGATGTTCAGAACATCTTTAAAGTCAAGCTCAACAAAGGCCTCCTCAATATCAGAGGTCGGTTTAAAAAAGGTAAGAGAAGAGAAATAATTTCTGCCGTCTATCAAGTAAATCGTACAGTCTACGATGCTATGGAAGCAGTTGGTAAAGACACACATGCTTGGATCTGGCCATCTATTGACACTGGAAAAGACAAAATTGATGCTTTGCGTGATCGAAGAGTGTCGAAAGTATTGCGGAAAGTTGGTGTGGAACAATGCAGTGCAGTACGGTCGTTTGGTCAGGAGGGCGAAGAAGAACACAAGCTGAAGGAACCACGAGGTGTAGCTACTAACAAGGACGGACAGTTTGTTATAGCAGACAATGAGGATACAACTATCAAGGTGTTTGACTTCAGGGGACATTTTATTCTAAAGATCAGTCCAAACGCTGACGATGGTGAAACAAAGTTAGTCCATGTTTGGGATGTCGCCACTGACGAGGAGGGCAATATTTATGCACTGTTTGAGCTGAAGGAGACTGGGTCCGAGAGAGAAGAGACAAGGTCGACTGGTCATGTGCTGGTTTTCAACAGCGCTGGGAAACAGCTGCGAAAGTTTCCTGTGAAGGGGAGCGGGGTCTGGGGCAGACTGACAGTAAGCAGCAATAAAGTGCTGGTGACATGGCGCAGAGGGGTTGATGTCTGTGAACTTGATGGAAGATATGTTCGTAGCATTGGAGAGGAGGAGTTGAAGGATGCAAGAGATATCACTGCTGGTCCTGATGGCCGGGTACTGGTACTGGACTGGGATGATCACTGCATCCACGTATTCACCGAGGATGGTCAGCAGCTGAAGAAATTCAGTGTTCAGACCGAAGAAGCTGACTATTATCGTGTTGCCTGCCACCCAGGAGGTGAACATGTCATCGTCGCTGGTTATGAACGAAGAACATTCCACCTGTGTGTGGCAGTATACACTAAAGATGGCGAGTGTCAGCGAACAGTGAAACTCGACCAAGCAGGAAGGATAGGAGGGATTACGGTGAGCATGGAAGGTCGCATTTGTGTTGCGGATTATATTGAAGAAAAAGTCATTGTGCTGTGAAACTATTTAGGAACACAGCTCAACATTTTTAATGAATACTTTTATAATTGCAAAATAAGTTATGGATATTAGAAAATTCATAATCTTAAATAACATAGAAATTGTAGGTGTTTGCCTTTTGGGGTCCCAATTGTTTTCATCATGCAAGCAGTTTTATATCACTCTTAAATATAAGATACTTACAGCTTACAGGCAAAATATCCATTAGTGTAGTGTTTTTGCAAAGGAATTGCTATTTTAGAGTCTTACCACTGTTTTGTTTTTTTTATTAGTATTTACCAATGCATTTAAGCTGGTGATGCTTTTACAAATATCATTTTAATTTTTCTGCTGCATTGTTCTTCATTTGCCTGATTAATTCATGATCAGCTCACATGATTTGTGACCTTAGCCAAGAAAAGCTTTATTCTTCCCAAACCATTTCACGTGTTTCTGGAATGTTTATTGTTTTTGCTACCAAATAACAATACTTCTCTAATATTCAGAACTGAAGAAAACCTTGTAAACAATCTTGTGTTGTATTTGACCACTCTATGGAGCTGAATCTTTGTCTTGTTATTGTTATGAGGCAAACCTTTTCAAACTCTTTTCCTTGAGTCTTATATTGTGTGAAATATTTTTGATAGGCCAATTTTTTATGAGCTAATAAATAGAAGGATTAGATGAACATTCTAAGAAATGATAAGTTTAAATACCAATAAACAAACTGTTGATTTACTGGAAACATTTTGCATGTCATGTGTATGTATTTCTTTGACAGACTAGTTTTCTACCAGGTGATAAGTTAAGCATTGAGAAAGTGTCAAGGGTGCTAGATAAACTTACATGTAATTTTATGAAATAGTTAATAATTGATTATGAAGTTTTGACATTAAGAAGTACAGGAAGGTGAACAGCTTGCTTACTGGAGGCAACTGTGGTCTTTTAAAAAATAAATTTCTTGCAAAAGTTGATAAGTCTCCTGGTCTTCAATTTTTTTCTGTAGAAAAAGCCTTCAAATTGCAAAACAGTAGCAAAGCTGAAAGATAGAAAATTAATGTAGACTCTAACCTTTTAGTTTTGAGCAATATAATTGTACATTAATATGTATAGTAATCATTTTATGAATTTTGCTTTTTTATTTCCATGTTGGTTGTGATACAGTGTATTTTCAAAACAACTGATGGGAGTTGATGCATGTGAATCAAGTATGTTATACTTCATTAACATTTAATTTCATTATACATTTTATAAACTTGTAGTGAGTGGTGCTTTTAATGAAATATACTCTGTAGGAAAACATCATTGGCTGAAGAACTGTGAGACCATGCAGGGATCTCATTTTTCTTGAAAGACCGATCACACAGTTATTTCTGTGTGTGATGTAACTGCCAGCCTTAATTTAGTAACGTTTTCAAGTACTTTACAACAGTACTGTCATATTTGTACCAAGCTATATATGCAAAGAGTGTAATTAATGGGTTTAATTCTGCATAATTTTCTCGTTTGATTTTTTATGTATAACTTGGTGTCAATTTGTTCAAGTGAGTTTGGGAAAACTCTTGTAATAAGGGTTTGTTTGAGGTCTGATTAGCACTCAAATTCTCCCAAACCTCAATCTTGCACAAGCCCCATGTGATGGAATAGAGTAGGTTTGCTGAGCTGTGGTCTGTCTCATCACATATCTCAGGATTGGGTGGAATCTGGGTGATGGGCTGATTACCAGTTCCCAGTGAGCCTTTGGTGGCCATGAAAACCTGGGAAGCAGCTGCATGCACCTCTGTGGCATGGAACACTGAGGTACGTGATTTACAGAATTACCGCCACCCGGTTAGCTCAGTGGTAGAGGAGCGGACTAATGTGCGGGAGGTCGCGGGTTCAAACCCCGGCCAAACCAACACTCAGGGTCTTTAAATAATTGAGGAGAAAGTGCTGCCTTTGTAATTACATCTACAAATGGTTAGACTTTCTAATGATCTGTGGGACTTTAAAGAACCCACACACTGTTCGAAAAGAGTAGGGGACGTAGTTCCCGGTGTGGTGGTCTACCTTTCATCTGTCTTGACATTCATGTGTGGGTTGGGTGGGTGGGTGAGATCAAATATGGACTGATAGCGGCTTCCAGAGGCGCCTTTACAGGCTGACGTCCAATCTCACCCTAGAGAAGAATTGTAAACCGCCATGAAACTATGTGATATGTGCGGTATATAAATCCATTACCATTACCATTACCGATAATTGTCAAAATGGTAGTAGTTCTTAAAAATGTGTTTTGAGGACTGTTCTTTAACAAAAAAAGATGTAAAAATCTATGAAAATTTGATCATGTTCACCGTAAGTGGAACCCCAGTTTATGGATCGCTTAATAAATACACCTGCTTATTGTGGAGGGTTTATTTGCACTGAAAAATAGCTCAATGTATTTTGTCTTGCATTAATATTGCCAAAGGTCAGCATGGACAATGGACACTTCATTGACCTGAGTGGCACGCTTTCATACAAAGTTAATAATGCTTCAACCCAATACACACCTTGGTTATCTGTGTACTGTTACTGTACATGTACTTTCATTTGGCACAAGTATGTGCTAATTGAAGATAACCCTGCTTAAATATGAAAGCAAACCAAAAGTATCAGTGCAGAGCAATGACATGTAGTGTTAAATAGAATGACCAATGATGTAGCTGTTGTGTTTGAAACGTTAAAAGAACATTAATTTTTGTAGAAGGTGAAACCACCTTATGCTTCTAAGACATGGCAATAGTAAAGTGCCTAAATGAAGATTTTGTCCTTGGACTAAAACTGTTTGAAAGGCCAGTTGATTAGCACAGTTAAAAAGATGAAAGGAATCTACCAATCAGAAACCAATAGTCACCAATATTCAAATGATTTTATCCACAGATTCAAAACCAAGAACCACCTTGCACAGCATGATAAAATTATCAGTAAATTTTATTCAAGCACTCAATGAAGAGGAACAGCCTTACAGAGCATAATAAACAGTATGACACAAATAACTGATCAGATGGTTTCATTTAAAAATGAATTTAGCCATAGAAATTGTACATATTTATGTGGCTTATTAGTCACATAAATTTAGCTGTAGACACTAAAAAATAAATTTGAATAAACTTGCAGAACAGCCTTACAGAAGATAATTTAACAGTATGACGAAAGGTTTCAATTTGCATTTGATTATGGAAATAAAGGGCAGATTGCCATTTTATATGCTTCATGACAATAGCAAAGTGCTTTGATTAGGGATACATAACAGTTTGAAAGGCAAATTTATGAACACAGTTAAAAAGATCATTCAATTAAAAAATTTATAATCTACCACTCAGAAACTAACATTTTCAATGATTTCATTTAGACTCAGAACCTAGAACCACATTGCATAGCATGATAAACACCACTAAAGGAAAGTACACAAAATAAAATGGAATAAATATATTAATTAATAAGTAAATACATTAAATGGAGACCATAATCATTAATGAACAGTATCACTACTAACAGGATTGTCTATGAAATGCCCATGAACACTTCCTTGAAAAGTTCACATTTTCTTAGGATTTTGATATCTTCTTCATAGCCATCCCATAGTCAGTTCATGTCTACTTCATAGCCATTTCATACTATACAATAGTATTACAATACAATACAATTCAATACAATACAATACAATACTATACAATGTTCTTTATTTTGAGAGGGTAAAATACATGATTAACCCAGTAAAGAGTTTTCTAACACATGGCCCTCTATAAAACAGAAAGAAATATATACAAATAAATTTCAAAAATACATACATACAATAATTAAATTGAATGTAACATTTAAAATGAAATTAAAAATTAACACAATATAAAAGTTTTAATTAACATAGTTACAAACAATATATCGCAGCAAACTTGGACGATTAGGAGAAATAGCAATTGCAGGAAACGGCATGCAAAGCAGCAAAGTTCTTTGAGATGGGCAAAGGAATTGAGTTTTTGAATGAAAAGTTCACGTAGCTTGCGCTTAAAAAAAGCAGAGAAAGAAATCAGAGCATTAGGCGAGACTAGAGGAGTTCGTAACTAAGATGATGCTATGAGGTCAGCTCCCTTTCATAGCTATTTCATAGCCATAGGAAAATTGTTTTTCCAAAAGAAAGAATCCATGAAGTTGCTAATTGGAGACTTCATGACTATGAACAACCAGCACCATTCCATGTACAGTATCACTGCATTTTTTCATAGCAACTCCATGACAATTTCATAACAACTTCATACCAACTTTATCACAACTCCAGTAACAGGCATAGGTGGAGGATTTGACAGCAATTATTAATTACTTTCACATGAATAAAATGAATAGTTACTACTGTGATTTAAAATGGTGATACTACATGTACATGTAAAGGATTTTTTCCATGAAGCAACAGTTAAGAATAAAAGAAATAAGGTAAATTAAACAAGCAAATAAATTGAACAGTACGTCACAGAAAATTACACTGATCAGTTGCTTTCTTGTGAATGTTTCTATCCACAGACTCCTTCACCTATACATTATCACCACATTAGCTGATTAACTGATTCATGAAGTTTTGGAATAGTGATGGAATAAAACTGAACTGAGTTGTAAATCCCAGTTACACGTTCAAAAGTGACATTGACTGACGTACATCCCTTCTTTGCGAAGGCATGAAGGGGAACATGGCATCCAAGGAATCAGCAATGCTCATCAGTTGGAGATGGAGTCACAAGCAGGTTGTGCTGTGTGTTTAAGAAACTGGATGACTTTCAGTCTATAAGTTAATTCATCTCACTGTTCATCCACTGCTTCCAGGAAATTTAGATAAGTATTAAGAAGGACTCAGTGCTTGATCACCAACATGTTTTTGTTTACCTGCAGCCACAAAGGGGTTTCAGATTACAGAAAAATCATGTCATGATTGACTTACAATGTATAACTGCTAGCCTGGGACCAGGCTCTGCAGTGGGGTTAAGGAGTGAAAAGAAGGAAAGTGGTGAAAAAAAAAGCTGGGCACTGGGGGAGGGGAAGCCCCTTCCCCTCCCCCAGTTCCCTGCTTGGCTTGCTTCGTTCGCTTGTTTTTTTGTCACATTCCTTCTTTTTGCTCATTAACCCCACTGTGGAGCCCGGTCCCAGGCTAAAAACTGGTTGGCTGAAACAAAAATCACTGTCAGCAAAATTCAAATAATTATTTTCAACAAAATTACTCATTGTCAGCTACTGATCCCTGGCCCCTCTGAATGACCCAGTTCATAGTCATTAAAATTATAGTTCTGTATGAGCCCTATAATAATTATTGTATTGAGGGTGTGGCTAACACTCTCTTTCTCTCCAGAGGTACCAGTTATCATAAAACCTTACAGAGACTATAGGACAGGTATCTGACCGAACAACAACTGAAACTCACAACAATTAAAATTAATATTCCTTTATTTAAGACCGCTGCTGACCAGAGATCATTTCACTACAGGACAGTGAACAAAAATTATCGAATTAATTAGATAAGGAATACACTGCAGGCCATTTCCAAATTACCTGTGGCCTCTTTTTCAAAGCGACTCCTAGCACTCATCTTTTCATATGAAAACAAGACGCTCTATGAGCGTTAACTCGGGATACTTTTTTGTTCCAGAAGCCGGACGCACGCTTTCTGATTCTCGAAACTATCCGGCTAATGGTTTGCTTTTGGGTTCACGTAAGACCTTTTTGTTCACGTTCGAGCAAAGCTCGTTAAACCGTTTTGAGAGTTGCCTTCCATATTCCTTGTCAGCTGTTGTTGTTTACTTCTAGATTAAGTGGCAACATCTGGAGTTTTTTCTCTCCGCGAAGCTTGAAAACAAACTTGAAAACACAAGGCGAATCGTTTCCGTGTATGTGACATGTCCAGATGTCACGCATTGTAAAAAGCACTTGAAATTCAAACTGCTCTATTTTCAAAACAAAGCGTGTTACTTGGCTTAAATGTCATTTACCTGATGAAGGTAAAAAATGTAAATGTTTAATTTGAGTTTTTTTTTCTGACGCACGTGAAAACCAAAAATTCGCAAACTTGTCTCTAAATATAGATCTGTCACAGCGATTGAGTTGTAGTATAATCCGGATCAAATTACATCAAAACAACTTTGCGATTATCTAAATATAGAACTGTCACAACGTTCTAATTCGAGTCGATACTCACAGCACGTGCGAGGCTTCCAACCTTGTCTTAAATTCACACGGACAGTCTGTACTGTATTAAAATCCAGTTTCACAACTTTACAAAGATATGTGCAGGAAAATTTGTTCCGCGGTCGAAGTGGATCATTTAACCTTGAGTGTTCACTTGCGGTCACGTATTAAATGGAAGGTATCACATTACGAAAACAACTTTGAACAAATCTGTAATTTTTCTGTCACAGCATTCGATTTCGTACACGTGCGAGGCTTCCAACTTTTTCTTAACACTTGGCAAACCTTTTCACGGGGGCAGACTGTGCTCTCTTAAAATATCTAGCTTCACAACTCAAACACGATGAATTTGCATAACTTGTAAACAACCGTCGCGTGATGTTAGCCTTTCGACCTTTGGACTATGTGGTTTGCTTTAACCAATGAACACACCACCACGTGCCTGCTATTGTGCATTGGCCAATCCAAACACCGGAACGTAATTGTATTGTGCATTTTGCTGCACAGGAAAAAAAAAAAAAAAAAAAAAAAAGACTGAAATCTGACACATTTTATAACTCGGTATACTTACAGTATCCCAAGTAATTAGTTTCCATTCACATGCAATCATGTTCATACGAATGGTAGTGCAGCAGGCCTTGCTTTGAAAAGATAGAGGCCAAAGATAATTCGGAAATGGCCCATTAAAAACTGTTAAGAAAGCGTTAAGAAAGCCTTTAATAAAACAAAGTTTTTTAATGAGTTTTTAAAACAAGAATAATTAATTTTTATTAAAGACAGGTTTATATTATTGTTACCCTATTTTTATTGTATTTTATTTTACTGTATAATTTTTGTTTTTTTATTTAAGACTGCTGCTGGCCAGAGATCATTTCATTATAGGACAGTGAACTTATGGAATTTATTAGATAAAGAATTAAAACTGTGTAAAGGTCCTGCAGACTTTAAGAAAGCATTAAAAACAAAGACGTTCAATGATCAGTTTTTTTAAAAAGAAAAATTTAACCCACAGGTTTACAGTGTATATATTTTTAAATTTATTCTACTGTACACAACAGGGATCTCGGAAGCTTTTAAAGAGATGAACTGTTTCATTTTGTTTGGTTATTATATGTTAATACATGTATATACTGACTGTGTAAATCCCTTAAACTTTGATCCTTCTCACTCTTTATGTTGTCATATGCTATTTTGGTGACGTTATTGTAATAATATTTTTACTTCAAAGAGCAAAAGCTTGTCTTTGAATTTTGGTTTATTTAAGTATGTTCCTGCACTGAAGCTTTTTACTGTCCTCTGTTAATTGCTATGGATGACATTACAATGTATTAATGAAGGATCTAAAATTGGCCAGTGTTTCATAGTTACGCAATGCAGGGTTCCAGATAAGATTTAGGCAGGGTGTCAACAAAGAATTCCATTGGGTCAAATTTCCAGTTCTCCCATGCCACAAAACCATTACAAATTTTCTATTAATTTGTTGGGTCATGTAACTGCCCCCTCTTATCTAGAACACTGCAGTGTCTTAATTAGTAAGACTACATTTAAAATAAAATCACCAAAAAATTTTTTTTTAAAATATATCTATTAAAGCTCCCCACCAAAAAAGACTTAAGAAGTCATGAACATATACCCATTGTCATACAAATGTTCAAATCACTGGCTAATGACTCAGGTTGCAGTCAAAAATTTATAAATTTGAAAAACAATAACACACCTTCCCTGGTTCAATGCTAGTTAAACAGGTGGAAATTTACAATTCAAACTCCCTGAGTGTGAGAAGTGCCAGTATGAAAAGCATTTCCAAACTAATATCTTGGATGACACATCACTCCTCAATTTTTGTGCAAAATTTCAGCATTAATTTAAAATTCCTCTGTGAAGTTAAAACCTTGTTATGGCAGACTTGTTTCATCTCAATGACAAGATGGCACGACAGGTTTAAATATGTTATGGATGTACAGTGTATTAAATTTGCCAGCTCTCTTATTAAATTTGCCAGGTGCTGTTTTCAGTTCATTCATCACTAATTATAGCCAATTGTGTAAGGAAGATTTCACAGTTTACTCCACTTTGAAACACTTTAAAAACACTATAAAGAATGTTAGGATTCTAAGGGGCACTTTTTTCAAAATATTCAGAAAATTGAGAACTTTAGCCAACGTGTTTGGAGTTCTTGATACAATAAACAAGCCATTACCCATCAGTAAATGGTATACTCGTGAAATTAGGAAATACATGTATTTTCCCTGGCCCTTAATTTTCACAAAACGCATGTGAAATCATTTTCTTAATGTCACTCATCACCATTATTTTGATTACACTTGTTAAACTAATTTCTGTGAGATTTCTGCATCCTCTTCACAAGATGGTGACTCAAACAGTGCTTGAAAGAAAGTTTTGGAAAGAGAGGGTCTGTTCCATTTGGTTTTGTTTCAACTTTGTTAAACCCATCAAATTTAATCCACTCCACTGCTTTAAAGGAAGGTACTTAACCGTGCTACATGTATGTTGATTTCAAAGAGCAAAATCTTGCTTTTGAATCAATGGTATCCCAAGAATATTGGTTTAGTTTTGTTACAAAAGAGTACATGTACATTGCATGTTTTTGTACTGAAGCTTTTATTGACTGTCATCTGTCACTATGGATGGTAAGGATACATTGGCCAATTAATATTTTGAAGTTATTAGAACACATTATATTTTTAAAGAAATTGCTATTAACTAAACTAGATAATTCTCCCCAATGAAATTTAGTAATTAAAGAAGAATTTTGTTTATGAGCTATTGAATAATGATTAGAAGGCATTTTACACCTAAAAAAGCCAAAAGTGCTGTGAAAATGCCCCTTCAATGATACAAGGATTTACAGATCAGTGATTCCTCAATCAGGTATGTACTCCCATGAAAAAAAGCAACCGCCTGAGTGTCATGAAATCTATCAGAGACAGTCAGCTGTTTAAAAGCAGGTGTTGTGAAGACTAATGCTTGTTGCATATGTGAGAAATAATACAAGTCATGTACCAGATGAAAAGCTGAAAGGCAAGCCATGAAGAAATTAACCTGAAAATCATTATTTCTTTTGTCTCTTGTGTGCATTATTTTAAGGGGATCGGTACAAAACGTGGACCCCCCTTCTGGACCCCTTTTGGACCCCCTTCTGGACCCCTTTCTGGATCCCCTTCTGGACCCCCTTCTGGAAACCATTCGAGACCCCTTTCTGGACTCCTTCGGGATCATAGACTGTCAAAGTTACGAAATATAATCTAGCCATCATCTGTCACACGACCAACCTAGTAAGACATATGGGTTCATTCCTGATTTGACGTCACAAACTGATTTGAATGGCTGTACGTCTTTGTAAACATGCATGCAAATTAGTTTGTGACCTCAAATCAGGAACATTCCCACATTAATTCCCTCTTACAGGTTCGGTCGTGTGACAGATGATGGCTAGATTATATTTCGTAACTTTTACAGTTTATAAAAAGTCAAGAGCTCCTTCGGTCTTTTCCGCTTTTTTGCCATTTTGATTGCATCATCCTATGCTTTCGGCTACCACCGCTGACAAAAAATATCGTGAGCATCCACACACGCGTTCGCATCAGAGGTGAAGGTAGGTAAAATGATTTTTCTTCTTTCTTAGAAATGTCGAGATTGTACTAATGCGCAATAACAAAAATACTCTTGCTTACCTTCAACTTTGATGGGAATGCGTGTGGATGTTCACAATATTTTTGGTGCACAAAGAAATGGCATGCTAAAGAATTATCATTAAATGTTAAGCATTTTTTAGCACTCAATTTACAAATGTTTGAGCAAAGAAAAAGTGAAGATAAGTTGAAGATCTCACAAGCTGTACCATGTAATTATATTTTGGTTATATTGACGGGGATGGGAGGGGTGAGGGTGGTCCGGAAGGGGTCAAGAAAGGGGTCCAGAAAAAAGATCCAGAAATGGGTCCAGAAGGGGGGCCAGATAGGGGTCCAGAGGGGGTCCAGAAGGGGGGTCCATGTTTTGTACTGACCCATTTTAAGGAGCAAAGCAGAAACTTCTTATTTCAGGCATCCAGTAGTTAATTTTATTTTATGTTGTAAATTATTCAATAGGGCAAGATTACAGTACAAAAAAAGTTGGTGTTGGGTGTTATTGTTTAAAATTCCATGAGGTATGTCAGTGTTTACCTTTAGCTTATTGCAACAGTTTCCAGCACTTTCCAGCACTCATACTTTAATAGATCAGTCCTACCACACTTAATATGCTGATACTATGATAGTAGTATGAAAGCTATGTCCAGTCAGCAAGAAATGTACAGTACATGTAGCTCAGAATCCTCTACCTATTTATTTTAAACTTTGCAAAATGTTGGATCTCAACATGGTATTCACTGTTCAGTAATAAAAATTAGGGGTCATCAAGCTCATGTTTGTGTTAATTACAATCACATGTAAAGCTAGAATAAGGGGCGTTTCTGAAAGGTTACACTGTTACTGTGTGAAAAAAAAAAGGTCATAACTTGTTCAACCATTGTTTGGGCGCCATTAGAGTGTTAGCATCCATCCATCAAAGTATAAATACAGTGCTGGAAGTGCTGGGGACTGGTGTTAGCCAGCTTAAAAGCAAGGTAAAATGTAAGAAGAGAAAGCTTCTGGATACTGGCATGCCAAACACTAACCGGCGTCCATTGTGAAACAGCACCGCAGACAAAGCTGGAATTAGAATATGCCAGGCGTTCCGAAGCTAGTCTTCTTCAATTTCAGTTCCTTGTTGCAATTTATCCTTGTCTAAAACGTTTATGAATCGTTCAGCAGAAATTCCTATTATTGTGCTGCTTCTCCATTGTAGATGGAAAAACACTAAAGCCTGAGATCGGCGAAAAGAAAAAATGTTTATGTTCGAAAGTTGCGTAAGGACTGAGAACTAGTGTAAATGTAATCGATAACTACAGAGCGGAAAAACGCAAAAACCATGCGCGAACTCCGAGCGCCAGGCGGCGTTTAATTTTTTTAATCTCAAAAATCAGGATAGGCCTCTGCAGGCATCCTAGTATGCATCAATAATTATTCCAGAGAAATTGTGGGTATACTTCAGCCGATTTCCACCAACCAACACACAGTTAAGGACTCTTTTAGTTTTGCGGGCTGGGCCAAAGATTACAATCATAGCAATGGAATAATGTGCTCTTTGGATGTCAGTTCACTATTTACAAATGTGCCACTTGATGAAACAATACGTATTTGTCTCGACAAACTGTATTCTCTACCTGATCCTCCTACATTACCTCGAGCTGTTTTACAGAAGTTGTTAGAGTTTGCCACTAAAAAAAGCCACTTTATTTTTTTTTTGATGGCCAATACTACGACCAAATCAATTGATGGTGTAGCCATGGTCTCACCATTAGGCCCAGTTTTGGCTAACATTTTCATGGTCACTTTGAAGAAAGATGGATCATGAGTGGTAAAGTTTGTCTTTCCCTATGGTATTCTTGGTTTGCAACCACGTGACAGGGCGGCCATGTTGGAGCTCAAAACAATAGACATTTTTTCGAAGACTTTCCATAAAAATAGAATTTAGTTCCCAGCGGAGAGAAAGGCCATTGTTCTTGACCTCCAACATGGCTGCCGTGACGTCACTTGCAAACCAGCAATAGGTACGTCGATGACACCTTTACCATGTTTGACAGTAAAGACACTGCGAATGAGTTTTTACAGTATTTGAACAGTCGTTACAACAGCATCAAATTCACTATTGAATTTGAACAGAACAACGAGATTCCATTTTAAGACATTCTTGTCAGACGCTGCCAGAACAACACCTTCAAGACATCCATTTACCGGAAGAAGACATTCACTGGCCTCTACACCAAATGGGATTCGTTCACACCGCGCAAATACAAAATTAATCTCATTCGTGCGCTCACTTATCGTTGTTATCGAATTTTCTCCACGCCTTCTTTATTGCAATCTGCTCTCAATGATCTCCGGAAACTTCTTCTACAAAATGGTTACCCTCAAGGTATAATTACCTACAACATTGAGGATGTTTTGAACAGAAACAGAAACAAGCCCAACAGCCCTGTCTTGACAGTTCCTAAGAAAGATATAATCATCCTGTTACCTTACTTAGGTCTACAGAGCAACCAAATCGCTAAACGCCTGAGATCCTGTTTTTACAATTTCTACTCCTGCGTCAACCTTAAGATAGTTTTTCAGAACACTCTCCGCATCAAGTCTTTCTTTCCAGTACAAGGACCGCTTAAACCGTTCTCAGAAGTCTAAAGTGATTTATAAGGCCGGTTGCTGGGACCGCACTGATTTTTACATCGGTACGACAAAAAGAAGACTTCATAACAGGAAAACTGAACATTTCAAGGCCCTCGCTAAAAATGACCACACATCAGCTATTGCTGACCACGTTAAAACCACTGGACACAACATCAAGTGGGATCATTTTGACATTTTAGCGTAGGGCAAAACCGATTATCATTGCAAAATTAAGGAAACCTTATTTATCCAAGAACTTTAGCCAGTTTTTAATGTAAACATTAGTAGTGAGAAGCTGTTGCTTTATTAATAAGGTGTATCTTTTTATATATTTACTGATAAGATAGTTTTTCTTAATCTCGGTTCCAGACCCCTGTATTAAAGTATACAAACAGTTTTCAAAAATTGTAACGGTCACTTTTGAAAATGTATGTTGCCTAGCATACAAAACGTCAAGTCTATATAAAATGCGTTGGTTTACCATGTTCATCTCCGCTGTTTGTGTTTTATATTTAATAATAATAATAATAATAATAATAATAACAATAATAATAATAATAAGTAGCAGTAGTAGTAGGATATATAGTAGTAGTAGTAATTTATTCCATTGTAACTGTGTGTCTACGTCATTTCCTGTGTTTCCGTCTTATTTGAGATATTTTAGTGTTAAATGAATTTCTTAAAGTATGGTAAATATGACGGATACGCGGAGACAGCACTTCCAGTTCTCTCAATGGCATAATGATTATGGTATTTGATTATTACTCCCCTATGTTACTGTAAGTGTATCTCCGCCATCTCCTGTGTTTCCGTCTTATCTGAGATAGTTTAGTGCCGGGGACAACTTGGAGCTCAATCAGCTTCTTAAAACAAGGTGGATATGACGCTTACGCGGAGAGAGCACTTACAGTTGTATTGAAAGGAATTCGGAATAGTATTATCTTTATTATTTAATAGTAATTTTATATTTATCTAATATTCCGTGGTTACGCATTCACTTCTGTTCGCGATATGCTTGCTCACGAAAACACATTGCTCGCATATTTTTATTTGCAGAAACAATTTTAAGGGGCATTTCTTAGAGTTTCTTTAAAGCCTAGCAAGTTATTTTCGTTGGACAGATATACCGAGAGGGGGCTTCCAGGTCTTATAATGGCATATTGATAATAATTGCTTGACCTCCATCCTCTGTTTTATACAACTGCTGAGTGGTAACTGAAATAGCGTATTGTTCGTATGAAGGAGCTCACCGAAAACCCGGTAAAAGCTAATGAATTCATGTTGGTTTCAACTAAGGAATCGCACTCCATATAAAGGGAACAAAAGAGTCGGTAAACGTTAGTTCCTCTCAAGGAGAACGCTTTGAATAGCTTCAGCGCTTTTCAGAGAGCAATTTACCCTTTCAGTGGAAACAATCCAAATTTTCAGGTTGTAGTCAAGTCGGTTCTACAATACACAGCATTGGATATGCATGTTACGTCGGAATTGTAAGATTTTTTGCCGCTTTTCTAAAGGGAACGATGACGTTTGGGAAACGATTATAGTCATCGTCATCGTTATTGTCATGGTCATCGTCATTGCCATCGTCATCGTTATTGTCATCGTCATCGCCATCGTTATTGTCATCGTCATCGACATTGTCTTCGTGATCGTCATGGTCATGGTCATCGTCATCGTCATTGCCATCATCATCGTCATTGTCATCGTCCTCGTCATCGTCGACATTAGGCTGATTTAGCAAAGACAACGGGGACTTCTTGACAACGGCGCGCGCAGTTCTAAAAACCGACTTGACCAATGGCAGAGCAGCAAATTGAACACCGGAAGTCGAGTTCAGTCCTTTCCGCGCGCTCTCGCGTCCTCAAATGACGTTTCCGTTCTGTTGCTAAATTAGCCTATTATCCTCGGATATACTGGAAAGCTAGAAAGAGACATTTATTTCTAACCCTCTGATTAGTAAAGGTAATAGGACTGAGTGAAGTACAATTCAGGGAGTAATCGGGTGAGTGATTTCAAATTGGCTGAACGCCTAGCGTGAGGCTGATTTGAAATTACGAGCACGATTAGCCCTGTACGAAACGAAGTCCGATCACCAATTAATTGTGTCAATAACAAAATGCAAGAAACACTAGAGGTCAACTTTTTAAATTGTAACATGTATTGTACAAAATAACCAACGGAAATTGTTGCTATTTTACAAAGCGCGATAATTGACAACTGACACGACATGGCAGCTACTGCTCAACATACCCAAATAAGGTGACTACCCGATTTGGGCTGTCCGATTACAGGTGTTTGTAATCGGACAACTCAAATCGGACGGTGGGTTATAACAAGAGTTATCCTGCCAAATGAGGTATTTAAATGGAGTACACATGGATGAGACTGCATAAGGATAATGACCGTCGACAGTGGTCAAATGAAATATGTGAATGATAATCGCAGTTATGAACACTACTTAAGCAGTAGTGAAAATAAAGCCTTAAAAAAAATCAGGTTTTTACAGGATTCGAACCCACGACCTCTGCGATACCGGTGCAGGGGTCTACCGACTGAGCTAACAAGCCATCTGGGAGCTGGTCGTTTTGTTGGCTCGTAATATACCCATGAGTGGTGAATATATGAGAATGAATATATGAAAATCATATATTTGAACTGCGGGTTAATGATTAAATATGTGACTGATCATCGCAGTCATGAATACTACTAACAACTTTTACTATGCAACTTTGGTCCAAGTAAAACTAAGTAAGCTCCAAGTAACTAGACATACCCAGTGAAAGCCTAAGGTCCTAATGCACGAATACATTTTAGACTGTATTAGGTGATTGATTAATGGAATACACAAATTTCCTTTGTAGAATACTGAAAACAAGTCTATACAGATCTCGAGTCGTACAAGTGTTTAGTTGAAAAAGATAGAGTACAACGAGTTAACTTTTCCAGGACACCCAAGATAACCGTTCAGTTTCATTTCAAGGTATCTCGGTTCATCTGCAGGTAGTTTTACCGTATTATAGCGAGTTTCAAAAATGCAAATAAAATCACAGCATGTGAACTGCGGCCAACTCCTGCTAAACCAGTTTGTATTCGTGTAATCACCTGTGCCTGTTGCTAATTATAACCCTACCTATACTCGTGAACACTATGAGGACCCTTCGTATGAAAGAAAGATCAACCGTTCAGCTATTTTTTTCACGGTCAGAAACATAGCTTTGTTTTATGGAAGCAATACACAAAAAGAAAAGAATTGAGTGGCTACTATTTGGTACAAAAATTTCTTTTCAGCAGAAAAAACATGCAAAACACATTGGACGAATGCCGGCAAAAACCTGTTACGGGTCACAAGACTGTTGCTAGTGGGGTCACTAATTGATTTTTAATAATGCTCTCGTGGCATCCTGTTTTGATTTTTGAAACAAAGGAAGTTATTCAGCTCTTTAAAGAAAAATACGAGATACCAGCAATAACCCTACAAGGCATTTCTCTGTCATTTTCTTCGCCTGATTAATTAAGCGAGGAATAGGCACGTAAAACTTTCGCGCGGAAGAGATCTAGTATGTAGTAAACTGGTAGTTATTTCCATTGACATGGAAAGTACAAAGACAAGATATAACGAAGTGGCCAATATTGACTTTGAACTGCTGATAAAAGCGAAAAGTAACGCTTGTTACGGTAATACCAGTGATTGATTTTACAATTCACCAACTGCACGTATTGTTGAGTATATAGCTAACAATCGGTGCGTTCACTAAATACATCGGCTACCCCCGTCATAAAGTCATAAAAGTGTAATTAATCAAAGCATTCGTTTTTTTTTTCCTAGTCTTTTAACGGTGGGTGTAGAACTTCAAATTATGGTGTCTTGGCAAGGAGTTAATAAGTACAACTTGGCCCTGTACAGTACTTCCTATTTCTAATAACAATGTGGATGTTTTTCCCTCAATATTGGTGTTAGATTATATAAGGCTCGAAAGGTCTGTTTTCATGTTTATTAAAATTGTTTATTGTTCCAATTGACTAAACAAAAGTTAACCCAAGGAAAATTTTATGCCATTTGCTTCTTCACGGACTCAGCAGAAATTAGGAAATCTCACTTTCACTGAAATTGTTGTTTAAACTGAAAAAGCGAATCAGTGCTGATTAACAATGAATCAGCTGAGAAGACCGCATTTTCTAACTGTTGCGGTTGAGGCACTGGACTATAACCTTAATTTCTTTGTTTCAAGGATCTACTTTGTGGGCAGCAATTTGTGAAATTTTTTCCTGAATAGCAAACAACGCCCTCGCTAGTTATTAACTCTTGCATTTCATAAACAATAGCGGTGTGAATTTTGGCTCAGTTAGTCAGTGTCATGTCTTCGATAGTAACAGCCGCGTTTAAAGCCACTTTCGGCTTACTCGTGAATAAAGCCAGAGATAAGGCAGCCGAAAAGTTGAAAGATGGTGATGTGACAGATAAAAGCATCCGAGACTTGATTGCACGGGAAATCGACGATGTCAAATCTAAGTTGGACGGATTATCACGAAAGGATCTTCTGGCAGCAATAGATGCCTTTGAAGCTGGCGTTAGGTACCTGTATCAAGCAATAGATGCAGAACCTTCATCCACCGGTCCCGTAAATACAGTAGCTCTCGCTTCAGAAATGAGAAACATGGAACTGACAGAATTTGGAGAAAAGACCAGAAAGGCGCTTTCTCAAGGAAAAGAGCGATTCAAAATGGCTCGTGAACAAGCACCAGGGGCCTTCAACAACGAGGCTCTTAGCACGTCTGACCGCGTAACTGCTATTCGATATCGTGTTATGGTAGTCTCCTACGCAGCCGTTCTTTGTCTCGTCACGCAACGCTCCTCGCCACTAAGTGGCGAGGAGCGTTGCGTGACGAGACAAAGAACGGCTGCGTAGGAGACTAGTGTTATGGCGGCAATGTTAGAATCAGCCGCAGAGACCGTGGCAACCTCGCGCAACTTCTCATCGTTATCTTTAAAGGATGTCCTAGAAAATGCAATGCCGGAGTGCGAACAGTGCCTTCACAAACTCCACTCCCT
>JAEMWC010001064.1:0-22500 GCA_016490735.1 Pachyseris speciosa | reverse complement strand
AATACGGAGCTTACAATTATGCAGCCACTCGACAGGGCGCACTCACACAGCTTCCATGAGCTAATAAATAAAAGGATTAAATGAACGTTCTAACAAATGATAAGTTTAAATACCAATAGACAAACTGTTGATTTACTGGGAACATTTTGCATGTTATGTGTATATATTTCTTTGACAGACTTGTTTTCTACCAGGTGATAAGTTAAGCATTGAGAAAGTGTCAAGGGTGCTAGATAAACTTACATGTAATATTTTGAAATAGTTAATAATAATAATTGATTATGAAGTTTTGACATTAAGACGTACAGGAAGGTGAACAGCTTGCTTACTAGAGGCAACTGGTCTTTTAAAAAATAAATTTCTTGCAAAAGTTGATAGGTCTCCCGGTCTTCAATTTTTTCAGTAGAAAAAGCCTTCAAATTGCAAAACAGTAGCAAAGCTGAAAGATAGGCATTAACTTTTTAGTTTTGAGCAATATAATTTTAACATAGTATAGTAATCATTTTATGAATTTTGCTTTTTTATTTCCATGTTGGTTGTAATACATGCAGTGTATTTTCAAAACAACTGATGGGAGTTATTGCATGTGAATCAAGTATGTTCTGCTTTATTAACATTTAGTTTCATCAGAGATTCATTTATAAGTAGTGACTGGTACTTTTAATGAAATATACTCTGTAGGAAAAAAAATCATTGGCTGAAGAACTGTGAGACCATGCAGGGATCTCATTTTTCTTGAAAGAACAATCACACAGTTATTTCTCTTTGTGGTGTAATTGCCAGCCTTAATTTAGTAACGTTTTGAAATACTTTACAACAGTACTGTCATATTTGTACCAAGCTATATATGCAAAGAGTGTAATAATTTTCATAATTTTTTTTCTCGTTTGATTTTTTTATATAACTTGGTGTCAATTTGTTCAAGTGAGTTTGGGAAAACTCTTGTAATGAGTGTTTGTTTGAGGTCTGATTAGCACTCAAATTCTCCCAAACCTCAATCTTGCACAAGCCCCATGTGATGGAATAGAGTAGGTTTGCTGAGCTGTGGTCTGTCTCAACACATATCTCAGGATTGGGTGGAATCTGGGTGATGGGCTGATTACCAGTTCCCAGTGAGCCTTTGGTGGCCATGAAAACAAGCAGCCGCATGCACCTCTGTGACACGGAGGACTGAGGTACGTGATTTACAGAATTACCGATAATTGTCAACCATTATGCTGAAAATTTGTTGTTACACTTGTTAAGAGAAACAGTTAAATGAAATCAACTTTTGACGCAAAGCACAATAGATCTGAGATCTCTGAGATCGTACCTTTATCCGCAAGGTTTGCTGGTGAGACGAGAACTTCAATTTTGCTTTTTAATAACGTAACTAGGTCTACGTTTTCTTTGAGGGAAACAGAGGACTCTTCTGCCATCTGCTGCAACACGCAATCACTTCTAGTTATTAAGACGTCTGTTAATAGAATGGGAATTAATCTACAGTTATTTCTTATAGTTGTATTATATCAAGGCACTTTGTTCACCAGAATTTCCAACACCTGTTCCAAGGGCCGTTAAGGGAAGTTGAGAAAACAAAGACCCCGAAAACGAAGCCCGAAGATCTAAGACCAGCCGTTAAGAGCACGCGAGCTCTTTTACGACTATTTCGACGATATTCATGTTCCTTTGGGACATATACTGTTTTAGG
The DNA here is from genome assembly GCA_016490735.1 of Pachyseris speciosa. Taxonomy (NCBI): domain Eukaryota; kingdom Metazoa; phylum Cnidaria; class Anthozoa; order Scleractinia; family Pachyseridae; genus Pachyseris; species Pachyseris speciosa. The sequence continues at coordinate 20,810 of JAEMWC010001064.1, read as the reverse complement.
AATAAGTCGATAAGCAGGAGAATTAGAACTGAATGAACATGCGTTCATTTGGAAAAGTGTTGGCGAGAAAATCGAGCGTTACTCGCCGAGCTTGGGTCAGGTTTAGAGTATAGTCGTTGGCCGTTATTAGATTACCCAGAAAAATGCACCTTAACTGTCTCTTCCAGAGAAAGCAACGACTCAAATGATTTCTCGCATTACTATGTTGACAGTTTCGCCTCGTATGTCTTGCATGACACATGAAATTGTCATTATCCGAGGCCCAAAGATCTCGCTCTTTCTAATTTCATTCACCTGTAAGTACTGGTTTATGAGGTGATATTTATTTTCGACTGTGGCTGGTTTAGACAGCGGAGCCCACGAGTATGATAATATCTCTCTCCTCCGCAGAGGTTCGGTTATCGGCAAGGTGATCGACTTCGATCGGCTGTGATCGGCAAGGCGTTAGGATGTGTCCGCTGTGCATGGTAAGTCCAGGCGCAAGAAACGAGAGGGGAGAGTTGAAAACACTGACCCCCGCTCCGTGGACTACCCACTGACCCCCACTCCGTGGACTACCCCACGGAGTACTCCACGGACTACCCTATGGAGTACTCCGCGGACTACCCCTCTTATGGTAAAACAAAAATTACTTTTAGGCTTAAAAAAAGATACAAAATACGTACTTGCGTCAGTCGCCATCTTGGTTACTGCCATTTTACTCAGCGGGTTTACCTAAAAGAGGGAATCCTGAATCCGGAATCCGGAATCGAGACTCAACTGGAAGGAACAAACCAAGTCCCAGAAAAGACTCCACTCCTGTCACCTACCTCCCCCTGTAAGACATCTACCGTCTTCTTCGGATCTTTTATTCCTCTTATTAATTTCATGGATTATTTATTTTAGCGCTATTTCAAGTCTTTGTGCTCATGATGTTTTTAAACATTATTGTTTCCATGCTCCGGAAATGACCCTCAGTTATCAAACTAACTGTTGATACTGAATACAGTGGCGAATACTACTAAAATCATGCTTCGGGTGCACATTTTGTGTCGCTAAAAGTAGTTGGTTGAATAGTTGACAACCTGTCAATCGCATATGAGCAGAAACGAATAAATTTACCTGAAAAAGTGAAACTAAGTATTCTTAATTGTTTTAATAACGAGCAACTTTTGAGAAACCTTTTGATCTTTGATCAACTTTTTGAAAACGACAAGCAATTTTCGAGCAACTCTTAGCAAAATCGCAAGCACCTTTTTGATCATTTACTGGCACTGAACTTGTAGATGACCGTTCCGGTGGTACTCGATGTCCAAGATAAATCTCCCCATGAAGCTTTGTGCCTGTCGTCGTCATCATCATCATCATCATCATCCCCTTATTTCAATAATTTAAAAATTACAATTTAGAGAAATACACAACCTGCATGTAGCACAGCTAATCGAGGTGGGTTGTGTAACTTACGATCAAATTCGATCAAAACGCCACCACTCGTATACATCTCTCGCTTCTAGTGGGCTTCGACAAAACAATGATCCCCCGTTTACTGATCCCACACTGATCCCTTACTGATGCCCTTACTGAAAAGGTAAACAACAAAATAATAAATAATAAATTCTGGCTTTCGTCAGAGTTCAAAGATGGTGGAAACTTGGTCCGATGGAGGACCTACTTTAGATAAACTCGTTTCACCGTCATTACAAGTACCCCAGCTCTCTTCTACGATAAACGAGCGCAAAATCAATTGAAGCATCATCAAGTATGTTATCCGTGTGTGCGAAAAGCCACGATAACGGCAACAACGAAGACAGAAAGAAACGAAAACAGTTCGACGATAAGCATACACGGAGCGACACTGCAACCGGATGTTGATTGGATCGACTTCCGGTTTGTTATGTCGCTCGCTTGACGCTTGTGTTTATCTTCCAACCAAATTTTTCCTTGAACTTTATTCAGCCTCAAATCCTTAGCTTTTTTTTTTTTACTTTGCTGTTTTACTTTTTCCAGTGAATTTTATAGGGGATCAGTAGGGGGATCAGTAAGGGGATCAGTGTTTTGTCGAAGCCCCGCTCCTAGCTTTTTCGAAGTACGAGGATCCTTACTCCCAAGGTGTGCGCGATGATGTAAGAGTTTAGGAGCGCGCTAGGCCTTCTGGGAATAAAACGGGTTGCGTTTGTCGTAGCCATCTTGATGATCTGTGAACCCGTTATGAATTGAATCTGTGGAATCCTGTGTAATCCTTTAGAAGTTGGACCTTTCGGAGTGTTGTGACCTTTAGGAATCGAGCCTGACAATCCTTGGAATAAAATACAGTTCATATTCGTCTACAAAAGGCAATCAACTTGCGAATGTTACAGAGAAAATGAAAAGTAAAAATTATAAACATCTTACTTTTATTTACATTATTGTATAGCCAAACAACTTGCCTAGCAAGTGAATTACGTGTTTCATACAAGATGGTGCTAGCCGAGTTACCTACGGTATATACAAAACAGGAGCAGTCAACTTAGGAGATAGGCGAAACACAGTGACGGTAGTAGAGTTCGATCATTTGCAGAAACATTTGGTTTCAAATATTGTCCTCAATCCAAGCTCTTTCTGATTTTCTAAATTCCGGAGTCCCGAGTCCGGATTCCGGATTCAAGCTTTTAGGTAAACCCACCGAGTGAAATGGCGGTAACCAAGATGGCAACTGACGCAAGTACGTCTCTTGTATCTTATTTTAAGCCTTAAAGTGATTTTTGTTTTACCATAAGAGGGGAAGTCCGCGGAGTAGTCCATAGGGTAGTCCGTGGAGTACTCCGTGGGGTAGTCCACGGAGTGGGGGTCAGTGGGTAGTCCACGGAGCGGGGGTCAGTGTTTTCAACTCTCCCAAACGGGAGATCGATCGAGCGTGCGAACCTCTGCCAGATTTCTGTCGTTTTCTTGTACATCTTTGTTGTTTTCTTGTACATTAAACGTTTTCTCAGCCGTAGTCGATTTGTTCAGCTTGAAACTTGGCGAAAGTCAGCATCTATCTTGTGGCTTCATTTCACGGTGGTTACTGTTGGGAGAAGATTTCAGAAGTTCGGGAAAAAAGGCAAAAGAGTCTGTCTCAGAAGGATCTTCGAATTCCCCACCTGAAACCCGTGGGGAGTGATGTGGGAGTAAGCGTAAGAGTAGCGTTTGTGGCTTTTACATTTCATGAATAAAAAAATTCAGTCAGATTTTCACAGAAGACAAATCTTCAGCTTCGAATTGGTGTAATGAGAATGTTGAACATCGCATTTAACAGGGTTAAAAATCTTTTGAAACGTCAGTAGGGTACAAATTTCTGTTTTAGCGGGGAATTTGTCACGTTATTTTAGTGCTGACCGGGAAAAAAGATTCTCGTCTTTGTTAAGCGTTTTGGATAACGGTCGCTCGGAAATACAAAAACTAGAAGTCCAAAGAGACCAGAATGATTTCATAACGATAAATCTAACTCGAGGTATGAATTTTTACGCTCGAAGAATTGTTTGTTTACATTGTGTCGGATGACCGGCGAAGATTTCAAAATAAAGAAGCAGTTAGCTGCTTTCTCGGTGTTTTATTTCATCTTTACATAAATTTACTCTAGTTTTCAAATAGGTCATGTCTTAAGCTTCAAAATCGTATAAAAATATTGTTAAGACCTCACATTTACCGCCATTAAAAAATTTGGAAACCTGTAATAATTCATGTACGGGACGGTTTGAGAGAAGATTGTCACCTAATTTTATGACTAACGCGAAAGAGATTCTGATCTCGTTTAGACGTTTTCGTGAACTTTCCTTCAGAAATACAATAAGTTGAAGTGTGTAGCTTTCCAGAGAGACCAAAATCATTTCAGCTGCTAGAAGTTTCCTAAGTAAATCCTTCATCTGCTTTCGCTGCACTGCACATGGCACTCGGCTCGTGTATGCAGTGGATCCTACAATGATAATTCCATCGTGCCAAAAGGCCTTTTTGAAACACATTATTCGCGAGGACAACAAATTTTCCCCAATTTCCAAGCATTCAAATACGTTTTCGTAAGCAATTCATCGACATCATGCAAAAGAAGAATCAGCATTCGCATCCACCCGCCATTTTTACGGACACGGGAAAAGTACGCTCACTACCCCACTTAGATAGACATTTTGAAAAATGCCTCCCCGGATGACGGCCATATTGGGTGTGGTATCTGGCAGAGGCTCCCTCTCCGAAACAACCACCTTTTCTTTGATAGCAACCGGTCAGGCTTGTTTCCTCGTTGTTCAAGGCTGCAACAACTTCTGGAAGCCGTCTCACCCACTCGACAGACTGCTGGCCCTCCGGAAGTCGCATTTCAACGGCACACTGGTGGCCAAACAGGCGCTCAGCCAGGGTTAGGTTGAAACTCTCGACAATGGCCTGGTCGCGCTGAATTTCGGGGTGCCTGCGCCGGATATACGTTTTGTGGTTTTCCATCTCTTTCGTAACAGCACCGATAAATTAACGCCCAGGATCCACCTGCAGCATTTCCGGCCATTTCAGGGGCGAGCGTTTGTAAATTTTTGCGAAACGCTTCGGCGACCTCGTCAGAGTTTTTCGAGGTCAAAGGTTCGGCCTCTTTGTATCGGCTGGCCACGTCTACAACTGTAAGAGCCTACTTGTAAACTTTGCGCCCGCGGGGAAGTTTGTCATGCGGCAAAAAAGGAAGGTAAGCTTGGTGCACCTTGTTGGACGTGAAAACATCGAACTTCGGCCGAGGAATGCGACGCGCTGCTGGAAGATAAATCTGCCAAATCGCCTGCCTTATTAGCCACTATTTTGTGGTGTCTTCAGAGACCTTTGCAGCTTCAGCCAGTTTTTTGATAGCGGCCAGGCCTTTCCAGTAGCCCCCGGGGCGGTAATAAACCTTTGCGAGTTTGGTGTCCATTATAAAAGGATTCATAAAACTTCAAAGGAAACGAAAAGCAACATAACCCAAAGCGAGACCACTAGCGCCCCAAAAAACGAGCTCGCCTTTTTTCTGCTGCTCGCTCGGCTGGTAGAAATCGGAGAACTTGGGCTCTTTCAGCGGAGCCAGAAGTTGGTTGGGATGTGCCTGGTTATAAAGTTTGAAAGCGTAATCGGTGTTGGTGAAGTTCTGCTTGGCCTGCGCTTTTATTTGCGCGTTTGTCTGGATCCAGTCAAGGAGCTGGGTGCGCTCGCGGCTATATTTTGCGTAAGCCGCTTGATAATCCTCGAGAGCCTTGTCATGGCGCTTTTTTTCGTTAAGCGCGGCGTCGCCGCCGCCGCCAAGCGCCTTCGTGAGATAATTGCCACCGATGAATGTCGCAGCATTCAAGACCGCTCCACCAACCACGATCGCGATTGTTGCCATGGTATATATCAAAGCCCTTTTTTCAAATCCTCAAAATTTCTCTTTCTCGGGAAAGACTTTTTCGTCCACGAGATATCGTTTGAGCGCAATGCCGGCCGCAGTGACGGCAGTGAATTCCACATAGTTCGTCAAACTACTGCTGGGGTCGGATATGAAATTCTCTTTCACAATCTTTTTTATGACCCAACCGATACCAGTAACGAGGCCGGTGAGAGTCACCGCATCCATGATCGTTTTGACAAGCTTATTGTCAGACTTATCGTCAGACTTATTGACAGACATGTCAAGTAATATAAAAAGTTAAAAAGTTTAATATGAAAATTTTTTATCCACTTCATTCTTGCTTGCACACAGCTTCTTCTTCCTCCTTCTCATTTTCTTCATCATCTTCTGTCTCCTCCTCCTCATTTTCTTCATCATCTTCTGTCTCCTCCTCCCACACAAGTCTGGGGGTGGGACACCAAGAATATCAAAAGCTTTCAGAACAAGCCTGCGATTGACCCTAGACCCAAAGGGCTGCACCATTGATAAATTGTTGAAGAATGTCGTCAATGCATTTGGACATCGTTCTGTATGTGCTAGCCACAAATGTTCAATAGAAATTATTCCATATGTCTAAACCCTTTTTTTCCTCTGTGGCATTTCAGGAGCGGGCTCGCTGGGAACAGGAGGGTTCGGGGCGCTTTCCTTCTTTCCTGGGGCCAAAGACTTAAACCTCGCTTTTAACGCTTCACGTTGATAATAAACGCCGGCAGCCCCAACAATAAGCCCACCCACAGCAATTATAGTAGGCCAAGAAGAACCTGATTTTTCGGAAGACCTCTTAGCTTCCTGCTCCGAGGAGGGCGTTGCATTTGCAGTTGCAGCCTTTTCTTCAGCTTTTTTAGATTTGTTGTTTGCAATTATGACAGCGGCCTCTGCCGCGGCTTTTTTCTGCGCGTCTCGGGCCAGCCGCGTTCTTTCAGCCACCAACTTGCCAGCAGCCACTCGCTTGGGTTTTTTTTGGCGCTGCGTGGCTGGAGCCGGCGAAGTAAGTTGTCCATTGGACGGTTGCGGGGGCTGTTTTGCCTGTGTTTCGCCACCCGGTACTTCAGATTGTTCAGCCGACATTGTGAAGATATGCTAACAGAAGGAAAGTTTCATTTGTCAGTGATATACTGAGCAAGCAAAAAGTAGTCAGCAGTTGCTTTGTAATTGTCAGTATTTTTCAGAAGTCATTGGTGTTTGAAATAATTTGGTGAAATAAACGGGATTTTTTCATCTAAAACTTTAACGTTTTCATTTTAATTATATTGAGCTGCTTTTGCGTTGTATATTTTCCAAAACGCCTTCTTGGGTGCTTTATAAGTATAATTTTTTTGGACTCGTCATGCCCATTGGACGGTTGCAAGGGCTGTTTTGCTTGTGTTTCGCCGCCCGGTGCTTCAGATTGTTCAGCCGACATTGTGAAGATGTGCTAACAGAAGGAAAGTTTAATTGGTCGGCGATATAGTGAGCAAGCCAAAAGCAGTCAGCAGTTGCTTTGTAATTGTCAGTATTTATTCAGCAGTTGTTGAGGATTGCTCAGGAATTTCTTCAGCATCTTTTTTATATACAAGCGTCACCGCCTCATGCTTCACAGCCTCTGGGCTGGTAAAATCAATGTGTTTTGTGGTGATCAGCGCCGCATTGGCCGCAGCAAGCCACCGGCCGCACTTCAAAGCAAGGTTGCCAGCGAGGTTGGAGAGCTCTTTCGTGATTATGTAGTCTTCTCTGAGTTCTTTTTGATAAGCTTCAATGTCTTTGATGTTAACAAACAACCGGGCGCCTTTGGTCACAAGAAAACTGCAACTGTCGATCAAGCTCTCGGTTGTCTTTGAGCCCACGTAAGTTTCGTACCTTTTGAAATATTTCTCAACCTCTTTGTCGGTGAGGCGCTTCACCTTCTCGTGTGTCAACTGTACGCCAATGGCATCCTTGGCCTTTCCCGTCCACACCAGCACGGCCAGCTGCTCGCGGAGAGCAGGAATGTCAGGCCCTGGGGTGGCCAAATTCAGAATACCACCAGCTGGCGCGCCCTATGTCTCTGTTTCCAGCATGCTCATAACTTCTGCTGTTAAAAGCTCCTCTTCTGCCATTGTTATATTCAACTTCCATTTTTTAATTCGAAAACAACTGGACTCCGAAGGGGTGCCGAAGCGAGAAAACAAGGAAAGAAAACTTTCGCTCTTTCAACTTTGAAATCATGCTTTTGTACTCCTCTTGGGACAGGTCGCCTGCATAGTCATCAAAGATAGCCTTGGTGGTCTTGGCTGAAGGGTTGTAAAAAAGAACGACCGCCGCAATGTTTTCCCGAAAAGACGCTGTGATGCTGGTGTATTTTTGGGTCAGCACCCAAACACTGATGCCGATGTGCCTTGCTGAAAAGGCGAGATGCACCAGCTGGCCTGTGCACTTTTTTACCTCTTTCGAGGCGGCACAGTCGTCGAGGATTATGAGAGTGTTGGTGCCCTCAAAAACAAAAGTCACGATCTTGAACCAAAGTTCCTCCTCGTGCTGGTTGCAAATTATTACATCCATCCGCGGATCGTTTTCCCCAAATTGGAAGAGAGCCTTGTTGTGAGCAAATGTCGGGCAGATGAGAATGATGTAATCGAACTTGCCGCGGAAAGGGCCCATGAGCTGGTCCACCATGAACCTTGTTTTGCCTGAATTTGTCGGCCCAACAATGGGAGCATTGAACGGAATGTTATTTGGGTTCATGTTGCCTCTGGGCGGTGGATATATTATTATTGCACAGATTCCAATTGCCGGCCCTACAGGCTGAACTGAGAGTCGCTGATAACGAAGATATGGCAGTTCACATTGGCAGAGCCGCCGGTGTCTCGCTCGAGTTCAAGCTGAACTCCGTCTGTGCTGTTCACGAAGCGCATGCCGCTGCCGTGCATCGCTTGATCCGACATGGAGCGCAAATCGATCAACAGCCCAAACCTATTGTCATCAAACTTCGATACACTCATGTGGCACCGCCCTGCCGATTTACCTGCCCGCCTTGAAGCGGGATATGGGCCGTCAAAGAAGCGGCTGGCTTCCTTCCACATGTCCTTGCCTTCAACCCCGTTGTTAAAAACCATGTTCGGCGATCCATTGACCGTTATACTGACTTTTGTCAGGTCGGGATTGAAATAATTTTCTGAGTCCCTTGCGCCCGCAGTGTAAGGCTGAACAAAGAGGAGAAGAAGACCATTCAGAGATCTTCGCTGTGGGGTGACTTTTATGTTGAGTCTGGCGTCTGTGGCTCTGTTGAAGGTCACCATTTTTTCCCCTCACAATGTGGTCATAAAAGAATTCCTTGGTTGCATAGGCGCTTTTCGCCCGTCAGCCAGAGTTTTACTTCGGATCATTTTGTACTCGAGCTGGATGTTTTTCAGCTTGTAGACAAGTATCGTGGTGTCTGAACCCCTCACAACCTGTTTTGCTGCCGCAAGGGTTAGCTCGAATACAAGGTCGTTGTAAAGAGCTTGGGGATAAAAAACTCCGTGGTCGGTCAGAATCTGGTGGTCCAGGCTGATTCGGTATTTTTTCCCGAAAACCTTTTCCAGCTTGTTTTCCAAGGCCACGCCCGAGGTTTTCTTGTCCCCCGCCCCCAAGCGGATCCTGTTGAGGTCATCGCTCTGGATGCCCTCGAGCAGCATGTTATCCCGCTCCTCCTGCGGGAGGAAAAGGTCTTCCCATATCTTGAAAATGTCATTTGCTACTGTTTCCTGCAGTATGGTGCCCGCGTACTTCACAACTAGCTTGTCGACCAGCGCTCGCGTGACGTTTGTACGAGGAAGTTGTTGAGGTGCCCTCCGGCCAGGTCGATGTTAAAAACAAGCGCGAGTGAGCCGGGCACGAGGACGTCATGCTCATTCAGCTTGGGAACCGTAACACAAAGCGTTTCTCCTGGGTTGGCTTCGCTTCGATCAAATGTGATGCGCTTGGCGGTGCGCTCGGCTTTCATTGTGCCGGCATTTTTCTCTTGGTGAGTTCGGCAAAAGATTTGCCTGCATATCGGCCATAAGTATAACCCAGAGTTGAAAAGTTCAATTGAAAAATAAATTTGAAAAATATCGTGATGGCGGGAGTTGATGTCCCCGACAACTCTTTTATGGATAAGGATTTGGATGAGCACGATGATGACGGTGATGAGGGGGAAATAAATAGAACATAGCCCTTTCAACCAGACGCTGCATCCACACCATATTATGGTGGCGAAGAAATTCAGATGCGAACGCATTTGCACGAAACGAGTGGGCTGTCGGACACATCTTATGATGAGACTTTTTTTGGCGGCGACGGCATTCCTTTACTCGAGGGTTTTACTCATCAAGATGACAAACCAGCTCTGCTTGAAAGAACAAGAACTTTCATAAAAAATAGGTTTCCCCGAGTTGATTTTGCACAATTAGGCCCTATTGGTTTCAGTTAAAAACCCGGAAATGAGACAACAATTGTATCATTGGGTTCGAAAGGCGGTTAAACTGAAATTTTCAAAAAGGATGGCAGCGGCCTTCTTAAAAAATTACAGACAAGTTCAAAACAAGCCTTGGACCAGAAGCTGAATCTCTGATTTTTCAAGATAATGAAGAAATAAGAGAAACCCGGCGGAGTTTGAGAGAAGCAGAAAAACAACTTAAAGATGCTGAACGGTTAAACGCACAAAAAAAAAAGCACCCCAAGAAGCAAAAGGTCTGAGAATAAGAATCTAACGAACTCAAGCAAAGATTGATCAACTCGGGGAATCGAACGTCGAAAACGAATCGGAATGCGCGAGCTGCAGCAGCGGGCCAAAAACTATCGAGAAGATTTTGAAAACGCGAAAAAAGAGGTTGCTGCTTTGGAAAAACAGGCGAATCGGCGAGCGCGGCAAATAGCACAAGAAAAAACCAGGGTCGGCCAAATTAGGGCAAACCTTGAAGATAAAGAAAGTAAAAGAAACGCTCTCGAACGGGGGCTCAATGACTCAATGATGATCTGAAAGAACAAGAAGCTGAAATTGAGTGCCAAAAGGAGCAAGATCAGGCAATAATCGACAATCCAGACGCCTCCCCTTCTGACAAACAAGCCGCGGAAGTCAGGGTGGCCGACAGAACCGAGGAGCTCGCGCGTTTGCAAAGACAGATTGCAGAAAGAGAAGAGGAGCTTCCGCTCCGTGAGAGAGTCAAAGCGATTTAAAAAAAAATATGGCGTGACCGTTACAGCGATTATTCTAGTAGCTGGTGTGACGATTGGAGCTGTAATTGGAGCTACTACCAACTCTTTGAAAGCCCTTGGGAAAGGAATTGGAAACGGGCTGAAAGAAATCGGCAAAAAAACCGCTTCACTTTTGCCCGGCCTTATCGGCTCGATTGTTTCTTTCCTTTTCAAAACCGCCGGCCAGGCCATTGGTTTTCTGGCTGAGCTCACCTGGCTGCTGATTTTGGCCGCGGTTGCCTTTCTGGTGGAGAGGTATGTAAAGAAAAACCGCTAGTTTCCGCCGCTGCGCCGCCCCAGTGAAAAGAACACCACTCCGGCAATTAAAACAGCGCCTATCACGACAATTAGGGCATCGTTTCCTGAACCTGCCGGCGGGGTTGGTTCAGTTTCCTGATTTGGAGTTGAGTTTGTGTTTTCCTGTTGTTGTGGCTGTGAAATTGGAATTTTTCGTTTTTCTTTTGTAACGACCTTGTGGACTGGGTTTGACGGGTGGCTGTTTGGGGGGTTGACCTTTGAAGGCCCGCCCGCCATCAAGTGAAGGGCCGATTTTTTGTGCCCTAATTCACATCATGGTTTACGCCGAGTTTCATCCCCGTCCGGCTTGCTTGAGCTTGCTGTTGTAGCCCACCACGCTTCCTGTGTTCTGAACCATCCTCTACGGCATCAGCCAGCTCCCCGGCGCCACTGCAAGGTTCAAACGAACCTTTTCTTCGTCCACCGCCAGCTGATAGCGCTGGACGTTCTTAGAAATGTCTGGTGTTCTGATCGCGTCCTCCAGAAGAACAAGGAATTCTCTTTGCGCCTCCTCGACTCGCCCACCGTTTCCAAGAATGCTGCTTCTGACGTTTACCGGCGCGCCGAGAATACAGTACACAAAGGTCTCGATTGACTGGTTCAGACGCGCCAGACCAGCCTGAGGGAGCCCGTGCGCGGCATCCGGCACAAAATACTCAAACTGTTTGTCCGCGCCCTGGTCGTTTCTGATGAAATGAAGCTTGTTGCCGGCATCGTCTGTGCCTCCCTCGTCTGCAAACCTTTGATTCGAAGGGTTGGAAAGGGGTGTCGGATACTGCCAGAGCTTTTACGCAAAGTCTCCGTTGTCGTAGAGAATGAATACATAGCCGAGGCCGTGGTTTTGGCCGTGGTTGAAACAAAATCTGAGCTCGGATTGACGCCGAATTCTGCGCAAAGCCTTCTGAAAGAAGCCTCGTCGTATTTGTTATCTTTTTGGTTAAAATTGGGGCCGTCGGGCAGAGAGCTTATGCTTTGAATTCCACCCATCTCGAAAAGAATTCGCCTTGTTGTGAAATAAACATGAAAGAGATAAAAGGAGCGGAGCTGCTCAGCTCCTGGAGCATTCCCCAAAACGTCGCCGGTCAAAATCTCCCTCGAAACACCGCAACCTGTTGTTGCACACCAAAGCGCAAAGTTCAGCTGTTGGGGGCCAAAACCCCATGAGTGGCCCGCCGAGCCATTTTCTGGCAACTTTTGATGTTTTGAATGTAATCTTTGTGTCTTTAAAAATCTGCCTGTACTGTGTTGTGAAAGTCTATGGGTGTGACATAAATTTTTTGCAAACCGTTCAGCTTTTCGCCGATTTGCGACTGAATTTTTTCTGTGAAATCGACCGCAGGGATTGTCTGCAGCGGGCGTCCCGAAATGGCGGAAAGCTGGAGTGGAAACCCCCTTTGTAATTTGTCCCAGGGGCAGCGGTTGGGGATGAAGCATGTAGTCCCAAAGCCTGTTTCATCACTTGAGGCCAATATTTGCTGTCTGAACCGAATACGCGTTTCAGATAACCAGGCCTGCTTTGAAGATAATTTCCGCAGTTGCGTTGTGGTCCGCCGTGAAATCGACAGTGGTGACAAATTTGCTCTTGTCGGCATTTGGGTATTTTGCCAGATAGGGTCCTCATGCCTTGTCTTGCGCGTTTTTCGCAATTTGGGCGCCCGCGGTGTTTGTATCCACTGAAAGAGATTAGCCATCGCTTATAAGCCAAGACAATATTTTAAATTGAATGTTTGTGTGCTGTTTTAATACAATGGTTGTGACCACGATTGACACAACTGAAAACCCCTGCACCGTCTTTTTCGACTGGCCGGTTCCGAAAGCCGATTATATCCGGCTTATTTCCTACTCGCTTTACTATTCGTGGCTTGATGTTAAAAATACTGAAACAATTTGGTTATTAAATAACAATAAAGTCCCTATTTCCAGACAAGCGTTTCTTCCAGGGCATTACACCACCAAAGGTCTGGCAAAAACCCTCAATTTCGTTTTTAAAAAACTCGGTGCCAATGTGACCGCTGAAATGAATAGTCCCACAGGTGCCGTGGTGATCAAAACCCCTGAAATCCAGGCACTTCAGTTTACCCCAAATTTGCAAGATTTTCTTGACGTCCCCTGGCGACTTGAAACAGATGCATTTATTTCAAAGATTAACGTGCCCAGTGTTTTCTTTGTGTACTGCGACTTGGTTGACCGAGACCAAAAGTTTTTGAATGGGAAAAAACAAACCCTCTTGCCAAGTTGGACATTGTGGGGAGCCCTTCGCAAAAATAAACTATCAAGCGCCCGAACAGCAAGTATTTCGCGCCGCTTCGACCGGAGAACATGTGCACAGTGTGACGATTTCAGTCAAAGATGAAAATGGAAAACTGTTTGATTTTCGCGGACAAAGGCTTTACTTTGAGTTGATGATAATTTAAAGAAAAAAATTTGACTATTTATACACCATGCCGGATGAGGATATTTTGCCATTTGCCGCTGTGGCATCCGAAAGCGTTGCAGAACAGCAGTATACGCAGCTATATCCCAATCTTCCTTATGCCGAAACTTTTCGGCTGACTGAACTCAGCAAAATTGAGAAACGGATTTCTGATGAGGCTGAGCACTACCGGATTGAGCTGAAAAGATACAAAGAGGCTCAAAAAGGCCTGCAGCTATGTTGTTGCTGGTCGTGGAGTTGCAACAACGGCTCTGTCTTCTGGAGCTGTCGCCTCTGCGCTAACGGGCGTTGGAGAGTCGTGGCCAGTGTTCCTTTCGGTGTTGTGGGGGTGTGTGTGGAGCGGTTTCCACCGTTTTGACTGGTGTTAACAAAAGGCTTGAAACGAAAGTTAACAAGCACAGCAGACGGAGTGCTCTAGCAATTGCAAAGCATGACACAATCAACGCCTTTGTTTCCAAAGCCCTTGATGATAATCGGGTTACGGACATTGAGTTTAAACATGCAACACATGAAATGAAAAGCTATGCCCACATGAAAGAGGCTTTGCGTGCAAAATTCGCAAAAAAAACAGCCTGATTCTCCCCCCCCCCCCCCTTTGAACTAAAATTTGAAGGAAGAAACGTGAAATTCTATATAAGTCTCTTGAAAAACGTAAATTGAACAAACGGCTGATGGTTACATCCTCTGGGACAGAATTATTGCTCTGTTCCATGCTGTTGGCTGTTTTTTTACAGAGCTTTCAACGCCTGTTTGGCAAAAAGAGGTCAGACAAATCACCTTTGAATTTGTTGAAGCAATGAAATATGCAGAAACAAATGGCAAAACTGGTGGCCACCAGAACCTCTCATGAGGGACTCGATTTTTAATTTATTTCCCACCCGTCCCTCACGAGAGGTTTTTTTTGTTTTGTTTTTGAATTTTCCCACCACCACCCCGCTCTTTGAGCACTATCAGACTCCTCTCTGGAGCCAAGTATTTGTTTGTTTTGCGCACCACCCACCACACGAGCACGATCAAGTATTTCCGACCACCACACCGCTGGAGCACTATCAGACTCCTTTCTGGAGCCAAGTATTTTTTTCACCCTCCGGCTTGAGGTTGAACCGGCACTTCCGACAGGCGCAAAGGCCCGACCATAGCTCTACCTAACAACCCGGCGCCATCTTAGGGTGATATTTTTATTATTTGTACCCATGGAATATTGGCGGGGGTTGTTCATTATTCCATGGGGTGGCTTGTATACATTTCGCTAACGAAAGGCCCCCGCTTTTTCCAATCGTTAGATACTTTGTATACAAGCCACAATTCATGAATGTAAAATAAACCTTTTATATGCGTTTGTTTTTTCATTTTTACACTTGTAGTGAAAAATTAAGCTTTCGAAAGATAAAAATTAATACGCATGCGTAAAAAGCAAAAGCGAACCACAAAACACGAAAAAAGGGAAAACCCCCCAAGGGAAGGTCCTGTCTCATATGCTAATTCTTCTGGTAAAAGGTCAATCATGCAGAGAACAGAATTTTAAAACAAATTTAATTAAATATATAACGAACCTTAAAAGATCAAATGGAGGATCTTTACTGTGTAAAGGAAAGAAAAAAAACTTCGAATGTTCCGGGCACAATAAAATTTAAAATAACAACAAATGGAAAGAAAATTGTAACGGCGAAATGTCAAAGCTGTGGGATAACAAAACCAGCTTTGTGTAGCGTCGCCGCCGCTTTACAAAAAATATTTTGAAGGCTCTCAGAACTCGGAAAAACTTTCGGCCTTTACCAGAATTTCAAGAAGTCTTCTTCATAGTCTTCAGGATTAAACTAAGGTGTTCGATATAGTGTTTTTTGTCGCCTTTTTTTGGGCATAAGTCACAAAGCCCATTTAAGCTGCAGGGGCTATATTTGCTTGAAACTAATATTCTTGTAATTCGTTCCCTTTTGTCACACACGGGGGCTACACGAATAACTTGATTAACCATATCCCATCCCAGAGCGTTTCGCTCTCTCATTTTAATGTCAATGTACTCCATTGATACCATTTCATTACCATTCTCTAATATATTTTTTCAGTAATAAAAATTAACTTAAAAATTTATTATTTTACAAAAATTATTAAACGCTTTCTTAAAAGCTTTTAAAAAGATAAACTCCTATCTAACACATACGTTTCACCTTTAAAAATAATTGTTAATAAAATAAAAATTTCTTTCTCACTAAATTTATCTATATTTTCATTAAGTTGAAAAAAAATTACTGCGAATGAACTTCAAGCCAACCTTTTTCATTCCTTTCTGCAATTTTTTGTTTAACAACTTATTGACAATTTTATTCTTTTAACTCAGGTGAGAGTTGATTAATCATTTCTAACACATCGCCATCAGGTTCGGATGGAGGTTCCAAACCCGGCTCGCCAAGGACAGGCTCGGCTTCAGCCGGCGGGCCATTGTTTCCCCCTGCCGGGGGGGGCTTGGCCGTAGAAGTCGTTGAGGACTTCTTCCTGCACTCGCGCTGCGGCCATTCTTTTGTGTACCCTGTGCACCCTTCTCTCTAATAGGGGGTGTGGTGTGGCGCAAAGGTATCGGGGCTGCTTGGTGCCGGATATATAAAGGAAAAAAGTTTGTTTTGGGCGCGCTGACCTGCATAGAGATACACATGTAATGTGGCGGTTCTGGTCCGCAGCAATGAAGTGACAACTGAGGCCTTCATTCAGCTGAATCCAAACCTTTAAAGTTCAAGTTACGATTGAAATGAGTAACTTGAAGTTTTAAGGTTTGGTTTGACTGAATGAAGGCCTCGGTTCTCACTTCCTTTCTGCGCCAGAACCGCCACATTACACGTGTGTCGTTACCATATGCAAATACGAGGACATTTTGTTTGGTCTGTATGCAAGTGTTTGGCGTCTGCTCACAGAATATCTGGCCGGTTTTTCATGTTTTTTCCAGCCAGTTTATCGGCGGTAATTTAAAAGCAGCTGTGATAGGTTATTTGCTTGTTTATTATAACAACGGCATGGACAACAGCTTTTTTAATCCTTGTTTACCGGGTTTTTATCCTTTGCTAAGCACATGCATATGCAAATTAGGGAGGCGATCAAGAAACAAAAGGTTCCGTGTATAATACGCAGCGCAAATTTCATGAAAAAAATCTTAGGACAAAAGTGCGCATTATACAAGAGTAAATACGGTAAACTGTTACTTGGTATTACAGTATTTCTTGAACAAACTACTCTTCTACTAGAGTGGTTTCAACACTCATATTCCACAACGTCAGGCGCGGATCCAGGGGAGGTGAAATGAATGACTTTTCACCCCCCTTTATCTGAACCTCCCTTCTTTCTTTTTTTTTTTTCTTATCCCACAAATATTGAAATAATATTTGATTTCTCTGATTTCTCTGATTGAGGTGGAGAAAATTCACCCCCATTTCAAAATCCTGGATCCGCGCCTGAACGTATGTTAATCAATGAACAACAGTCAAGATACAACAAACGAATCAAATCGTAAAACAAAAAATGTATTACCCTGCATTTCAAACCACTCTATAGGCTTGATAATTCCCTATATCACCTCCCTGACACAGTATCTTACTTACTCCACGAGCTTACCTCAGGTTGCCTTTGATTTTACCGCGCACAGGAGCCCATAACAATGGGCTCCTGCCGCGCACTAATGTGCAAATTTCCCTCGTAAATCAAACCACCGAGATAAGGGTTTATCAATCCACCATAGCACCCGGAATTGAAGGATACCGTAAAAAAATTTATGACATCTGCTACACAGTTTTATCAAACTATTAATTTTAGGGGAGTCTACCGAATCCCTCCAACTCGAACCACCCTAGGATCCCCAGTCCACACCAGACTTATTTTTTAGAAATTTACAAAAAAAAAAGTGTCAAATTGTACATGTCTCCATTTCCAAAAACAATAAATCAAAGTCCTGAGCCATGTAAAATATAACTGCCCATAGCTTTCATAGAAGTTATAACTGGTTTTCCGTTACAGGCAGAGAGCTAATCTTCTGTCTTTCAAATAAATTCTGAAATGACCTCATTAAAGTTCTCAAGTTTACGAAGTTATATCACGGATAGCGAGAAAATACCTAGCAAGTGACATAGAGCTCCGTCTTTAGCCTCTTCACGCTTTGCTTTAGTTTCTTCTTTCTGCTCTGTCATTTTGTTAGTGCCGATGGCAAAGTATCAATGTGTAATGGAGTTTTTGGCCATGGAAAGCTTAGCAGAGCGAAGGCAGGCCGATCCAAAGGTTACAAAACGAGATGATCACAACGCGTTCACTCTTTACCATCCCGCTTCCTTTCTGATCGCTTTTTCCCGCCTTGTCTGGACCATTTGGTCCACCAATGAGTCACGTCGCTCCTCTCTGGAAACCGACATATGGTTTTGAAAAATACCGTTTGTTGTTTTTTCAACAACACATCAAAGAAATAAGCAAAGTTGAATAAATAAAACTGAGCAAATTGTGTTTTTTACCGACAAAAAAGATCTTTTATGCATTTGCTTTTTATACATTTGTTCCTTCTTTTCTTTTCTTTTCTTTCTTTCTTTTTTTTTTTGACTTTTTCAGGTACGCACGTGCGTACGATGCGTACAGGTAGCTGCGCCCCTGCCCACGACATTCCTTCATTCGTTTTATTCATACTTTTGTATTCGTATTTTATAGCACGAATTTCCACACAATTCTTACTCGTTCTTACTGATTTTTCACACATTTTCAGGGTTGTCCAATACACCCAATCTGAGTCGGATCGTGGCGGGTGAAGTAGATTTGATGGACTGTCTACCAGTCGATCCGCGTCGACCCTTCTCCCTAAAAGGAAGTAAAGTAATCAGCAAAAAGACCGCCAACAATAATGCTGCTAGTTTACGTAGGATCTACTCGAAATCTAATCAGCCAAAAAATAAAACAGCAAGGCTGATACTACGTGAAAAAACTTGACTTTGCGAGACACTAACAGTGCCCGCGAAGCAGTTTTACAGAAACAAGGGAAAGTGGGGAGCGAAGTGAGGGAAGGGGACTAACTCTAAAATCAATTAAAACGCATAAAATTCCGTTTAATTCCGTTTGTCCAGCAGTTAACATATTTTATTAACTCAAAAACTCAAGTGATATCGGATATGCTGAATGTACCGAAATTCCTTTTCGAAGTCCGTTTGCGAGAGTCTATCTTGTAAAGTCTTCATGTTTGTTTCAAGAACCGACAGATGCTGGATCATAAGGGTTCCTCCTTACAGCAGCTGTATCAAAAGACACTTTTTTGTCAGAGAAAGAACTTTGTTACCTTCCATTTCATGCTACCTCCTACCTGGCAAATGGTGTTTGCTGCGGTTTCTAGGGAACTGTGATTGACGAATACTTATTCTAACAAGGCTGGCAACAATTGATATCTTGGCATTCGGAGATAGGGAGAACTTCTCTGGAATTTATTAATCTCACCCCACCCCAGTAAGAGCAGGATCCCTTTCTTCCATAACTTTCTTGCCTCTTCTGATTCTTGCATATTTGATCCTACATCCGTACGAAACCATATTTAGAACTCAAACTATCAATAAAAGTAGGGTGTGTTGTGACAGCTAATGCAATTTGTTTCTTTAGCTGATAGCCTTACTGAATAATGTTCAAAACATTTTAAACTCCCATCTGAAATGAAAACCAAAACAGCTGAGCGGGCCCGGTACGACTACGTTCAAAGTCTCCCCGACGATGAAATCTCCTCGAAGATGCTCGGAGTGTTCAGACGCTCGAAGTCCTCACGAAGACTCTCGGAGTCTCCTAGAAGATGCTCGGAGTCTCCACGGAGAAGCTCCAGATCTCCAAAAGACAGGTCAGAGTCTCCACAGTTCTAAGCGCTGGGATGTGGAGGGGAGACGTTTCACAAAAAAGGTCTTTAGTCAAATACAATTGTAAGACTTTCGGAGTCACCAGAAAAGTATTGTTTCAGTAAAAAGAGAGAATTATCCCTGTGGTCGCCACAGTCTGAACCTTAACAGAGAAAAATGAAGAAATAGAAGCAGAAGTACTAGTGGCGAGAAAGACTATGAGTTGCCACTCAAAACGAAACAGAGCCCTGAGCAAAGCGAACAAGATAGAAACACCTCCTCCAGTGACAGTGAAGATCGTACAATGTCTGTGCCACATGATTCAAAACCCCAACGAGCTAAGTTTGCTTCCAGTAAGGACATCGGTAGAATAAGAAAAAACAAGCAAAGAGAGAAGCAGACCAGTGATAGCAGTGACAGTGACGAACAAGAAGAAGCAGAGCTGGTTTCAACGAGAAGAGAAAGCACAGCCGTGTTGACGAAGGAGAGAACGCAACAAGAAAGACAAGGTTACACTCAAACGATGATGAACATAACTTGAGGACAGTAACTCGTGATTGTGATTCCAAACAGGGCCGTAGAACGCAGAGGTCTTTGAGTCAACAGGAAACGACAAGTTCCAATGGTCGATCAAAGAACAATCAAGGCGATACCAACAAATATTATGCCTCACAAAATAAATATTTCAGAACCCGCAACGCACACAACCATGAAAGCGATAAAGGGAATACGAACAGTGATAGCACCGACAATGAACAAGAGGAGAGGAATGCTTCTCCTGAGGTGTGGGTAGGGTTAAGCATCAGGGTACCCCTCTTGGTAAAAGTGACCATCGCAGGCGCAGCCACAGTAACAGCAGTGATGGTGAGAGAAGCGCCTCACGGACCATGAGAGAAAGCGGAAGTCACGACATCACCACGGTCACCACCATCGTCATCATCATCATCATCGTGGTCATCATACAAGAAAGACCACGTCATCAGGGAATAGAGCTGGGAAACAGAGTAACCGTGATAGTTCAGATAGTTGATTTAAGTTGCTTCGTGAATCAGAGAAGCCCAAATGGACGCATCTTGTAAAACAGACAGTTGTAAAATCCTTAGCAAAACTAGGAACAACTTTAGGCGCAAAGCACGGGAAAGCGTACCTTGATGAACGTTTGCTGGTGCGACGAGAACTTCAATTTTGCTTTTTTATGAACGAAACTAGATCTACATTTTTTTAAAGGGAATCTGTTGCAATACCAGTCACGCTCGCAATCACTTCTAGTTATTAATAAAAAACAGGAATTAATCTACAGCTTCTTGTATATTATAGAAATCCAAGTACCGTTAGGGGGCCAAATATACCTGAATGCTACGTTTTTGTCCCTTTTTTGACCTTTTTATACTTATTATCTTTTCCAGATTCATTGTAATCAAAAAGCCATGATAGTTTTGTAGTACATTAAACCCCATAAATATGTCACAATTTTTGGGTGATTTTTAGAGTATTTTAAGAGTAGAAGGAAGGTGGGGGGGGGGGGGGGGGGGTGGCAAGTGATTTTAAATGAAAGGTATGAAAAATTGAAGATTTTTAAGGGCGATTTCAAATTAATGGACGAACACCAACCAGTCCGCCGTCAACCTGACACGCACCCGTGTTGTAGTGGACTGTCTGTTTAATTTCTTCGAGCTGTTTTAGGACTATTTCGACGATATTCGTGTTT
>JAEMWC010001063.1:280000-288576 GCA_016490735.1 Pachyseris speciosa | reverse complement strand
ACGACTGTTAAAGTGTTAATGAACTCTATACACCAAGTGAGTTCATTGGGGCTGGTGTGTAGCCACGAGCGCGAATGTTTTTGTTAATTTATTCATGTTTTATTCTTTCATCTTGTTTTTTGTCACTTTTCGGCGTGCAGTTACGTAATTCGTGTTGCGCAGTCTGTAAATTCCTTCGTGGCGTTGTTTTTCAATATTTAAGTATAAACGTTAAGTTTTTCATGGTGCAAATTAGTATTTGTCTCCGGAGTTGTCGTACAGATCTTGTAAGTGTCGTATTTATTCCTTAATTTGTAGTTTCGTTCAGTTGCCTTTCTGTTATTTCCTTTACTTATATTCGTGTATGTACTGTTTCCTTTCAGTGAATCGTTTTATTAAAGCGTATTCATCCTTGTACGAAGTTTTCTACTTCGAATTTTTACCAGAAATGAAGAGGACCACTTGCATCGGACTATATCATCTTCTCTTTAATTTTTCCGTACTAAAAGGAGATAGGCTGTACAGTGAAGACCAATACACTGTATAATTTTGGGCTGCATAATTTTTGGCTGGTTAGTAATATAGCTAAAACTCGTTTTTAGGTTGTTGGTTCTGGGTAAAGGGACATTTGTAGAGTCCGTTAAGACACATCCTGACGTACGCCGTTTAGTGAACATAGAAGATCATGTCTGTCATCAAAAGAAGTGATCCACTTATCACAAAGGCCTATCTGAGGAGATCAGACGAGGCTGGGTGCTACCACAACAGTCGTCAAGGAATTGAGATTGTGAGGTAGGATTATTTTGAGCCACAGTATGGGAACAACATGTGCGACAGGATACCGTGCCCGATGAAAGCTACAGTTAGACTTTATTGCGACGAAGGCCACGATATTGTCACAGCGCAAGATATGCAGAATGCCCTAAAAGAAAGGCCAGTTTTTTTTTGCATGACCGAGGAGAGTAGAACTCTTAGGATAAAGAAGATCAGTTCTCTGCACTATTTAGAGTTTACTCCTAATGGGCTTCGAATGTGGAAGGCTGACAACATTGGAATTAGAAAGCTGATTTCATGGGGTACTATTGTACTTTGTCCACATCAAGCTAACTGCCTCACAGAGGAAAATCCATTCTTTACAATCGCAACCAGAGAAATGAATAGAACAACCACGCAACAAGGGACAATTGACGAGGATAGTGAATCCTTTGAATGCCCAATCCCAATGCTCAGAGGAATTCCACAGTCGTTCAGAGCTGGAAACTCATCCTAACGTGATTGCACGTCACAGCCCAGTTGGGACAATTCAAAGGAGCCTGTATGGACAATTACGAATCGACTGGGTTCAGCGTTTTCAGAGCATTCCGCTGGATACGAAGAGACAGTCTCACCCGATAGTGAAGTTGAAATTGCAACCTCAACGGAAGGTAACTTACTTCAAATGGGCTGGGCACTTCACAAGTCTAGAAGCGGACAAACGCGCTTTTCTGACAACGTCCGCGAGTATGTACAAAGAAAGTTTGACATTGGGAAAGAAACTGGGAGAAAAGAAGATCCCGCACAAGTAGCGAGCTTCATGCTTAAGGTTCGCGGTACAGATGGCACACGAACTTTAGCAGAGCCGAATGGCTTTCGAAGTTCGAATTCAGGTATTTTCTCGGAATTTCTGCTAAGAGAAAGCAATCAAGTTCGAAAGAATCCTCGAGAGATAACGATGACGATGAACTGGACGATCGTGAGGCTGTGTTGTGGCCCAAATTTTATTTTGGTTAAATTTTTTCAATCCAGTTTTTTTTTTCAAACTAGTTTATGTTTTTCAAACCTGTTTATTTTTTACAATCATGGGAAGTTTTTCTTCAATACAAAACTTTAATTCCTTTCTTTAAGTGAAATTACATGTGCCTCAAAAAAGTTCCACAAAAACATTAAATAAAGGGTTAGGGTTAGTGGTTAGGGGGGTTACAGATTGGGTTTAGGGGGTAGGGTTAGGCACTGATCTTACTAATTAGGCCTAAACCCTGATTTTAAATGGTTAGCTTTTATGGAAGGGTTGGGGAGACTATACTGTAATGCTATTGCATATGTTGTGGTACGAAATTTACTTTCTCCTATGAATAATTAGGGCTAGGAGACAAAGGAAATAAATTTCATACCAACTGGTATGAAATTTATTTCCGGTCCCCTAACCCTAATTATTCATAGGAGACAAAGGAAATAAATTTCATACCAACTGGTATGGAATTATTTCCTTTGTCTCCTAACCCTAACTATTCATAGGAGACAAAGGAAATAAATTTCATACAGGTATGAAACAATTTCACACAAAGCAAATTTCATACCACAACATATATGGTTGTACTACAAAGCCTATATGTTTTTTATCAGAACTCAACTTTGGTCATGCCAGCTACCAGTTATAATTTATTGAATAATGCAAGAAATGGATAATTTAGTTAATGGTAACAATTTTAAGGTTGTAAATTGTACTACAGACATTTTACACGTTACAGTAATCAATGGCCACGCACTTGACATAATATATAATTTATGAAACTGTGGCCACCCTTGTATTGTATGAATCTGCTTGTAAAGCGCATTTGATCATATTCACATGGAAAATGCGCTATATAAGTTCTAAATTATTATTAACTATTAATTGTTGTGTTACATCACTTTAATTTACTAGGCTGTGATCTAAGAAAAATTTTTGGGAGCCCAAAACTCTGAACCTGTGAAATCTAGGGTGCCCAGCATAATAATTGTGTGGAAAAACTAAGATTTCCTTGTCTCCCAAAGGCAAAAGTAAGTCGCCAGGGGCCCCTGGGCACTGCTAGAGCACAACCTTGGTTAAATTACACAGGTTATCTATGTATGTGTTACTAATAGTACTCTCTCAGAGCACCAAGGACTTCAGTAGTAGCTGTCTAATACCATGCAGGGGATAAGCGCTGCAGACAAACTTTGTGTGGGGATCTCTCACTGACATGAGCCAAGTGTGTGGATTGAAACATTTGCAGGCACAATTTCTGAAAAGCCATTAAGTCTATTTCAATAAGGTTGAGGAAAACTTCACTTTGTAGTGGTCCCTATACAGGTTTCACTCTAGCAGTAATTGACTTCTGCTCACAACGTATTTTGCATAGGCTTAAAAACTCATTGACAACTCTTTGACTTATTTTACTGTATAACGTCTATCATTTAGCCATTTCTCTGTTTTTTGGCTACTCATTAAGTGGTGAGGCAGAAATTTTGGTTTGTTCATTTAACTCAGTTATTTTCTGATAAAAGTACTCTTTATCAACACAGTATTCTTCTATGGCTTCTGTCATTTTGAAAATAGCTTAGAAGCCTTGCAGATAAGGTGGTAGAGAGAGTTTGGGAACTATGAATAAATTAAACTTTTGGTAGAGAGGAGTCTGGGTTGTAAAAATTCAGGATATCAACAAAATATGGGTTAATTTACATCAGTCACCAGTGTGGTGTAATGGATAGGGTGCAAAACTTCTGATCCAGAGGTTGGCAGTTCAACTTCCGGTAAGTGCAATTAAAAAAAATCTTTGTTGCAAAATGTGTAGTTGGATATAAGGTAAGTGTGTTAGATGGCAGGGAGTAGGGGGGAGTGATACAATGATTAGGGGACGAGGTTAGAAGTAGGGAGTAGGGGGGAGTGATACATTGAATTGGAGGGAGGTTAGAAGTAGGGAGAAGGGGGGAGTGGTACAGTGAATTTGGGGGGAGGTTAGAAGTAGGGAGAAGGGGGAGTGGTACAGTTGATAAGAACAAACCAGTTTAAAAATAATAAACTGGTTTGAAAAAAATAAACTAGTTTGAAAAAGCTAAACTGGATTGAAAGTAATTTTAACAAAGTAAAATATGAACCACAACATATGCATGCCAAACAGACGAACGACTGTTCGAGGCAAACAGTGAAGCTGTAGTGGCTGCAAAAGCTGTCAAGTATCCACTGATGTATTGTGTTTATAACCTTTGCGAGATGGCATATAAAAACAAAATTTCATCGTTCAAAGTAAAGATACTCAGGGAAAATTGTAAACATTTCATTTAACACAAGAGAAACTAAATCTGCTTTAGTTAAGAAACTGTCGGAAATGGTTCGAGAATGCTCTTGTACGAGCGAGTAAGACCCGTTGCCAGTAAGGATATAGGACTATATACTGCGGCCTCCTGGAAAAATAACCAGTTCATACTGAAATTATTAGTGAATGAAAAGAGACAAGACTGAGATATCGAGAGATGAACTAGCCGGTGTATAAGCATTAGGTTGAAAGCGAAACGATATTTCAGATACCAAAGGTCGGGGAGGTATTAAGTCAGGTATTTTGCATATTGATCACTCTGTTTGAAAACTCACTAAGCCCAAGACAGTCTTTCTGACTACACGAGGTTTCTCTGCGCATTTTGCGTTTTGTAACGCGCTTGTGCGCAAATTACATTTTACATCATAGCGAAGTATGAACCTTTGAATAACAGAAAGTTTTTTCCGAAAAACCTTAATTGAAACGAATTGGCAGCGTTCTTCTAAACGGCGAATTGGCAGCTGGTGAATTGGCAGTGAATTGGCAGCTAACTTCAGCCCGGTCAAAAATGTAGCCACCAACGTCGGTCAAGCCTTTCTCACGATCCTTGACGAAGAATTCCCCAAGGAGCATGTGTTACATAAGATCTTTAACCGTAACACAGTTAAGATCAGCTACAGCTGCATGTCCAACCTGAAACAGAACATCGACGGACATAATAAATCCATTTTGCACGAAAAGATCGTGCCGCCTAAAACATGCAACTGCAGAAAACCAGCTGAGTGCCCTATGGATGGAAATTGCCTTAAAGAATCAGTTATCTACCAAGCGACTGTCACAACAAAAGACAACAATCCTCCCCAAACCTACGTTCGCCTGACTGAGGATTCCTTTAAAATCAGATACTCAAACCATAAAATGTCATTCTGCCAATCACGCAAAAGATTCAGCACCGAGCTAAGCAAGCACATCTGGCATTTAAAAGACAACAATTCAAAGTCCAAAGTCACCTGGAAGATTTTTAAGCAAGCTGCCCATATAACACCGCTTCAAATCGATGTAACCTATGCCTCTGGGAGAAGTACTTTATTATTTGTAAACCTGAGTTAGCCTCTCTGAACAAACGGAATGAACTGATAACTTCATGCAGACACGCAAACAAATTTCTCCTAAAAAAATGCTAAACTTTAAATTTTATACATGCAGCTTATCTTGTCACGCAATAGTAACGGAGTTTATTTATAATCTCTTACTTTCCATTGTTTCGTAAAGCGTTTAAGAGCAACTCCATGCAAATATCGACCAAAGTGCGGCAAGGCTTGAAAAATCAAAATCGCTCTTCTTTTGCATACTGGTAGACTTTACTAAGTGTACAAAAGCCATGTATTTTTTCTTTGAAAGATCCGTTCGTTTCCGAGAAAAACGAGGAAAACCATTTCAAGCCCCGCCGTCGATTTTGCAAGCCAAAAGGAGGGTTGAAATTCACTATGATTCGCTTGACTCGCGTTTCAAAGCAACCGCGCTAGAATAAAAGCAAATTGCTAGAATTTTAAGTATAACTCGTCGTTGACCAAAATATATAATATTTTTAGCATTACAGCAGTCTGAGGAATTATAAAAAGCTAAAGCCTACAGCTACCTGTTGTTTACCCACGAGAGGTAGTTGAAAAAAGCGACGATTTTCATCATGTGCCTTGGATCAGAATTTTTTAAGATTGAAGGGGAAACACATAGAGAATCAAACTCTTATGTTATCTTAAAATTATTTTGGGGAAATTACTTCGAGCTTCTCAGAAATCATTTGAAAATCGTGTTTCAGACAACATAAAATAACGCCATCCAACAAATGACACACCAACATTTGACCTTAGGTTTTCATTTACAACACTAGCGTTGGTGGCCTTGATATGTAGAATAATATTTTAAAAAGCTAACCTTATCCCGTATCTGTTTTACTTCAAGCTCCAAGTTGTTTCATTTTGCCGTCTTATCCCCTTTGTTACCGTAATCCTGAAGTCCGCTGGAATGTGTGCGTGTGTGGAGGTGCGTGACAGCTTTCCAGCACTTTCTTCATCCCTCTGTTTTCTCTAATGTTTTCAAGTTAACATCATGTGCTTGTTAGAGGTTTTGTATGAGAACCCTGGACTTTAAAAAAGCCGGATATCAAATAAAGTTCAGTTGTTTAGCAAAGCAAAGTTCCTTGTTCGCGGATCCGTTCACTTCAATTAACCTCATTTGCATAAGAGTGTGCAAAAAGTCTACTTCCGGTAATAGGCACCGGACGAGTTTCACCTGTTACTGCCCGGTACACTGAAGAAAATTGAACATTATATTCCTCCTTCTTCGAAAATACTTAATGTGACATTAGTTTACCTGAGAATTACATTTTTTAATATTTAAGGCTTTTGCTTAACATACTTTGATTAAATTTAGTTTAATTTGATTAAAGCACATGTTCATTCCCACGTGAAAGAGAAAAATAACTTTGTATAAACACTGTTTGTGTGCGCTCTTCATCGATGAAGCTATGGAATGTTCTTGCTCCTTCGAGTCATTAGTAGGTACTCGTGTTCGTTTGATAGAAGGGATAAGCACAGATCAACTGAGATTGTTCCTTTGTCGTTGTGCAACAACCTTGGACGTAACTGGTCATAGGTCGGCATGATCTTTTTCTGGTATTGAAAGCAAAACAGACCTTATTCTAGCTCGTGCTGGCATTTTCGTCGTGACATCAAAGGATCTAAGTTCCTTTAATATATGCCTTTCCATCGTTATGAGCTCGGTATTGAATGGCGACGGAACAGTTATTTCAACTCATGCCAAGTCCCAAACGAAATCGCTATTCACATTAAACGAAGAGGGAAATCTGTTAAAGCCGACAGAGGAGTTGGAAAGAACATTTCAGAATATAGCCATCAGCAAACCGGTATTCCCATTCCTGTAGGTTCAGGTACTCTTGGTTTTAATTAATTATTATATTATATACTAATAAGCCACTCTGATTGTCCGCAAATAAAAGGGGTAATGCCCGCTACCTTGTGGCCTTAGTGCCCTTTGAGTGGCTTCAGCTTACTTAATCACATTAATTTGTTAAGTATCCTTGTCACTCCAGCCACATCCCACAAGCTTTACGTTTTCATTGCTTGTATAAAGTTTATGATAGTTTTCAACCTTCTTGGATAACCCAGAGTTTCCCGGGTACGGCACCAATCCACGTAATCTGCCGGATAAAATCAACCTTTGAGTTTTTAACTTAGTTTGAAATTAAGTCCGATTTTCTCCCAAAGTAAAGAATTTTTTGAATGTTAAATTTCATACAGTTCTGATGGCATCCGTTTTGTTGTTGTTGCTGTTTCACAGTCAATTCAACGACTGATGGTGGCTTGTACCTCATGCAAGACTAGATGTCCTTACCCACATCCACGATTTGTGTCTCGGGGAAGAGGTGGGTCGACAATAGGGGAAGTGGGGTGAGGTACTGCATAAAGACTGTCTCTACATTTTAACTTTACATTTCTTTTTCCTTTTTTGTCTAAATAATGTAAACATTTCGGCGGAGGCCGTAAAAATACAACTTGACGTCTAGTGCAATTTGCACAGTTAGTCCTCCAGATCAAAGAAGTACAGGTACAGGTGCAGGATAGCAAGGCACCATCGGATCCTTCATGGTCGAGGTTCTGTTGTCTCTAGTTTTTCTTCCAGAAGAATGTATGCGTCACCAGAACAGCTTGACCACTTTCTTGACCTTTATAACCAGCGCCCACATTGTGCAAGACTTGCCATTTGGCGAGAAAACGCTCAAGTTGTCTACGAAAGAAGAGATTGCAGTGCCAAACGTAATCCGAACATTAATCCCCGAGCGAATAGTGCAGCAGTATAATACGTTTTGTCGTGAGTCAGGTTTCGTACCGATGGCACGTAGTACACTACTCGCAATTTTAAATGTCTGCTCGGCGTCTACAAGAAACTCCCTTCCGCTCCCGCCCTCCCATGGGATGGGCCCTGGAGTGTTCTCGCGCAAGAAGTACTCGTTTTTCTACTAAACAGAAAGAGTACTTGAGCGCCAAATTTCAGATCGCAGAGCGCACTGGTCGTAAAGAAGATCCTGCAAGTGTGGCTATAGCTATGTGGAAAGCGAAGGATGTCAATGGTGAACGGCTCTTTGACAGTACCGAATTTCTTACTGCGCAACAGGTTGCTAGCTTTTTTTCCCGTTTAGCTGCGAAGAAAACCACCGCCGAGGATACGGAAGACGATGATGAGGATGAAGATCACACTGCTCACTTATAACATGAAAACCATCTACATTAACATCCTTTGAGACCTTGCAAAGGGCTGCAAATGTCAACTTGGCACCTAAAAATGACAGTAGATGTTTTCCCAGATGAAGCTTCTTCGTTTCGAGTTTCAAAAATTTTTGTTATCAGTACCAGGTCTAGGTGTAAGGCAAGAAAACTTCATCATTTGTCTTTTTGACGTATTTTCTTAAGTTATTGGCCCAAATAGTGTTTGTTTAAATTCACGAAAAGTGACATTCAGCACAGCAGAATTAATATTTGTCCT
>JAEMWC010001063.1:230000-275000 GCA_016490735.1 Pachyseris speciosa | reverse complement strand
TTTACAGAGACTGCCTCTTAATAGCTTGCGGAATAAAAAAGGACGATCTATGCAAAGTATATCTGTTACCCTTTGAAGTCACAAAGGAAATCAAATAATCTGTGTTTCAGTACAAGATCGATGACCACATTCTACCGACAAATAATTTATTGCACAAAATGAAAAACGTTGACTCTCCTTACTGTCCTTTCTGCCCTTCTGAGACCCACACTATTTGGCATTTGTTTATAGACTGCAGGTATGCAGCCTCTTTTTGGGCAAAATTTCAAGACTGGTTTTACAACATAAGCGGAATGAAACCAGTTCTTACAGACTTAGACATTGGTTTTGGAATTATCCACTCCTCTAAACCCTGTCTGGCCCTAACCATCTCATTTTTGTAGCAAAATACTTAACTCAAGAGTAACTCAAGAGCTTAGCGAAGAATTGAAGTCCTTAATAAGAGCATATATATTATTGAAATTAAACTCTTATTCATTTGAATCTTGGTGCTTTTTGGGCCCTTGTACATCAACAACGCGACGTCCCCGACTTCGTGATCGTTAACTTTCGGCTGTTTTCCCAGATTGTTTCAGAATATTCAACAGAAAACTTCGTTTTATTAGCTTGTCAAGGAGAAAGGCTTATTTTGATATCATTTTTGCCAATGCCAAGTGATTCTTTGAGATGTAAATAATTTTCGTCAGACTTTCTTCGCTAATGACATTTGTTTCGCTTTGTTTAAATTCCACGTTCTGTCGCGCATGGCGTCCAAAGTCCTCCAGTTAAAATTTTAGCACACACCAGCGTTTAAATTTGCAGAGCTGAAACTTAAGTTCTTATGAGCAAAATGACCGTTCTTTCATGTTATACCAGGATCGATTTAGGGTGGCTAAAGTTGGGCGAAATTTTCACATTCAAAACAACATACAAAGATGGGGTAAGCAACGAAGGCTAAAGGGTAAACTGTAAAGTAATTTTGCTTAAACCATTTACACAGTCCAGAAGCTTTGGAAGTCTTCTAATTATGTGAGGAAGATGAAGCCAATACGAGCTTTTGCACGCCGGTACTGTTTCTTTGAAATTGTTTGAAATTCAGACCAATTTCATGAATAAAAATTGTATTTTTTGCGAATTTTCCAATTTTTCCAAAATTCTCCAAATGTAAAGCGGTTTGGGATTTTTTAATATCATTTCTTGAAATAATTCCCCTAAAGGGTTGTTTGGGTGTATTAAAAACTGATTTGAGATTCTCGATATATTCTGACATTGGCTATTAATCAACACTACAGGAAATGGGATTACCTCAATTTTTGATTTACCTCGCTCTATTTTCCTGTTGGTTTTTTCTTCCTGATGTACACACTAGCTTGGTGAATCTTTTGTAGATGTTGTATCAATGGTTGTTCTGAGTTAGTGGATGTAAGTATAAAGGTAATCGCCTTCATTACTAGCTGTTTTTTGTACAAAAACTAAATAATAAAATAATTATTATAATAGATAATTCCAGAGTTGTATTATAGGTTATGTACTAAGTAAAGCATTGCATTACTAATGTATGAGTACCGTATACATATTGTAAATATATGTCGTATGTAATGTAGGTATAGTATTGCAAGTAGTACAATTATACTTTTGTCGGAGGCTTCAGCGGCAAGCGACTCAAAGGGCCGTAAAAACGCAAAACAAAACACACTAAGAGCATAAGGTAAGTGACCTTCATTCATCAGGCTTACATTACATCTACATTTGGGATAAAAGACGTGTAAAATACGGTATTTTAAGGAACATTTTTCTCGATCACTTCAATGAAGCCGAGAACAGCCGTTTCAAAACAGAGAGAATGTAAGAGATCAAATAGCGTGCGTGACGTCACGCAGTTCGGATTGTCTTCCAGTGGTTGATCAAAGCGATTTCAGCTTTGATTCCTCCGAAATCATGCAGAAAAAAACCGACCGTTTCACTGCCTATTTTGTTACAATATTTTGTCCCCTTAGTTCCGCTTTATGTCGTCTAGCTCACGATCCGCATCCAGGCAGGCATAGCGCTGTGCTTTTTTCTTTTGCTTTCTTTTCTCGGGCTCACGGGGGAAGATTTAGCTAAACCTCAAATAGAAGTTTGGCAATTCTTTCTCCATTTCCTAAATATTTATACTTGAAAGCTTTGAAATGTTTTTCAAATTGTACCGGGAAACACAAACAACGTGACGTTACAACCGCGTTTACATACTCTAATCTAAACACACCTATTGACCAACGAGTGGGCGCGTACTATGTTAAATATTTTATTAAAAAAGTACCATTTCGTGCTACTCTCCAACACTGCGAAGTCGTTTCACCAGATATTTACAGCGTAACACAGAAATCGATGGACATGGCGAATTAGTAGTAGTAAATATAGCTTTCTGTATGTGGTGATAACATGATTGACAAGTTTGCCTGGCTGAAACAACAAAATATGAAGGTGATAATGATCATGATTTTGTGTGAACGAATTTATGGGAGCAGTAGACTGATAAAATACCAAATATTGCTTTAGTTCTTAGCAGCCAAAAAATTTATTCAAAGTCTGGTGTAAGAATTATGTAGTCCCTCTAAACATCTGAATTCTTGCCTATAGAATTATTTTGGGAAAAGATTAGGAACAGATTATAACATCCAGCAGACTTAATCTGTTCTTGAATGCTAACCTGAATCAAGACAAGACGGTTGATCATCAGGTACTCAAAAACTTGTGAATTCTTAAAAATATTCTGACGTAAATCTTTGAAAATTATGTACAGTACCTACTTCGTGACAATTAGTTTAAGTTTCAATCACATAGCGATAACTGCGAAACGTGGTTAGAAAGTACACGAGAACATGCAAGTTTTATTACTTCAGAACATAATTATATTGCTTCGCTCTATAATTATGGTGTGTTCCCTTGGCAAATTGTTAGCTGTTAGCGTAGCTCCACAAAATTTTCACCTTAGCATCACAGCTGAATAACCTGAACATTTTCCATTAAGAATTGAAATAGGCTTTTTGTAGGGTAATTATACCTAGTTGCAAACCTTGGTTTATATTATGGATAGTATGCACGTGACGTCATCGCCGCCATGTTGGTGTACCTACACCAAAGGTGTCTAATTAGCTTATTTTGTTGTTGTCCAAAAAAAATAGCCTCCGCGGCATTGTAATATGAATCACTAAGCTTTGAACGCATCGTTCGAAAAAGAGGGAGTCTGGGCAGGTCTGACTTAACAAAGGACAATTTATGACATTTCCCATCTGTCAGAGGAAAGCTCCAGCAAGGTTGTCAAGAGCAACCGGCGGTTTAATTTTCGTCAGCCGAATCATACAAAACAACTCATTTTTTTTAATTTTTTTCCATCACTTGCTCTTTGATTTGTCTTTTCTCACGCTAAAATAATTTCTGTAAAAAATGGGCGGCGCGTCTTGTCAGATAATTTTATACAAACGTGACAACGCATTTTCAATGATGAAGTTTGTTCTCCCCTATGTAAAGAATATGCCGCTCTTCCAATATTAGCTATGCGTGATAATCAGCGCGAGCAGCTGAAAATATAACCCTGGAGCAAGGTTTACGAACGAAGCACGTTCGTCAAACCTAACGTTAACATAAACCACAACGCAAGATGTCTTAAGCAAGTTTTAATTGCAGTTGTTTAGTTAGCTTCGGTAACACACCGCAGTCGTTGTATGGTGATAAATAGTTTGAGTGGATTTCAGTTTTGGTATGTTTTAAAACTGTTCAGCAAGACTGTTAATGCAGCTGATCATAGTAATGAAGGAAAGCATCATTTGAATACATCTGATAGCGTCCTGTAAATTACATTCGTTATTTTGTTATGTAACCGTCATTGTTAAGAATATGCTGATCTTAGGTTACTTTCATTGTTGTAAATCCAAACAGCTGGCAAAATACCAAAACTGAAACAGTCCCCACACTTGACTCTCAACTGCAACACGTTCAGTGGTTAAAACTGTCTTCAACTCAGCCACAGCGCCATTAAGATGATTTGGACAGGTTATAAGAGACAACAAATAAAACGCACATTAATGAAAGTGAAAATCGAGTTTCGGTCGTGTTGGAGTCTTGCAAAGTCAACTTTTTTCACATAGTATCAACCTTGCTTTCGTAACATTCTAAATTGACTTCATTATTTTCTTATTAAAAGAATATGCTGATTAACTGTCACTGACGTCAATCCAAAGAGTTGACAAAATATAATTATACTAATGCTAAGGCATTACCTACAAACGATTGTGGTGAAGGATTATTTTCTGTGGAACTGAGCAGGACACAATGATTTGGGCAAGTTTTGCAACTGCTTTTTTTCTTAACTACATTTACTGCTGGAGCGGTTGTAGGTAAGAAACGTATTTGATTCCTCAACAGCTGTTAAACTGTTAAAACTTGCTATATCAGTCATATCCATACCGTTAACCAAAATTTTTAACCAGTCTGTACTAACCGGGGTTTACCCTGCAAAACTTAAATATACAAAAGTAATTCCAGTGCATAAGGGTGAAGACGAGACGTTACCTGAAAACTATCGGCCAATTTCTTTGTTATCAATCTATAATCGTTTATTTGAGAAAATTTTATATCGTAGGCTGATAAAGTTTATAGACAAGAATGATATTCTTTTATGATTTACAATATGGCTTTCGCAATAAACATAGTACCCAGCACGCGATTCTTGATATTGTGAACTCCATACATTCTAATATGGACAATAGAAAGTACTCTTGTGGAATATTTTTAGATCTTAAGAAAGCATTTGATACCGTTAACCATGAGATTCTTTTGACTAAACTTGAACACTATGGAATAAGAGGAGTTATAAATTCTTGGTTTAGAACATATCTTTCGGATCGCCGGCAGTCGATTGAAATAGAGAAATGCATATCTGAAAATGAAACGATCGTATGTGGAGTGCCTCAAGGCTCTGTACTTGGACCCTTGTTATTTTTGTTATATATTAATGACATCCATAAATCTTCCGAGGAATTTACTTTTCATCTATTCGCAGATGATACAAGTCTAACTTATGCAAATGACAACTTACGTACCCTTGAACTAACTGTCAATAATGAACTTGAGAAAGTAAGTGCATGGCTTAATGCTAACAAACTAACGCTCAACGTCAAAAAGTCTAATTATGTAATTTTTCGTCCGCGCCAAAAAAAAAATACTTTTCATTCCTCAAATTAAGATTTTTAATCCAACTTTAAATACTCGAGTAACTCTAGAGATGAAGGACTTTGTTAAATATTTGGGCATAATGATTGATTCTGAACTATCATGGAAGCATCATATTGACTTTATCTGTCACAAAATTAGTAGATCGGTTGGAATAATTGCTAAAATGAGGCATTACATTCCACGGCATCTTCTTTTAAATTTATATCATACACTTATTTCTCCTTATTTAAATTTTGGTATCTGTGCATGGGGCAACTGTCCACAGACCTACCTCAATAAGATACTTGTTCTGCAAAAACGTGCTATAAGATTGATCTATTTTTCTAAACCCAGAGACCATGCAATCCCTTTTTTTATTGAAGCAAACTGCCTTCCTTTGCAGTCCTTGTTTTTCCAACAGTTAAGCTATTTAATGTATGACGTTCATGCTAAGACAGCTCCTAAAAGTCTTCTCGATAAGTTTGCGAAAATCAATACAAAACATCATTATAATACGCGATTATCTACAAAAGAATGCTTCTCTGTTAAATTCTCTAGAACCGAAAAAATGAAAAAATCTTTTACTAGAATTGGTGTGTCTATTTGGAATTCTATTCCACTTTCTGTTAAGACTCTTAAAGTTTCTAATTTTCGTAAAAATTAAATCACTACTCCTTAATATTCTAGGTAATGAAGATAATTATTTGAATGTTAATTATTTAATAGAATATTTTGTGAAGTTAACCTGATATGTTGTATATACTTCCAGTCGTAACTTTAGTCTTTTTCAAATAACAAAATCCCTTGTACTTGAATTTATATGTAAGGTGTTTTCTTTCTGTATGCCTTTGTAATTCTCTTTTGTTTTTGCAATTTAATAACGCCTAAATTAAAGTCTTGTCCTGCCTAGATTAGCATTATAGCTATTTGCAGGACATGAAGTATTGTAAACTTTATATTTCTTTAAATAAATACATTGTTGTTGTTGTTGATATTCATATATGCGCAAACAAGAACAATGGAACAGCTGTCATGCAACGGAAGCAACAGTTTTCGCCCTGCATTCACTGAAACGTATCAGTAACAAACACTCGGCAAGGAAAGGAAAATCAACTTACAGAGCCGGACCACATGTACCTTTTGCAAAATTAAAAGAATTCTCAGTCCACACTAAAGGCACGATCAAATGGTATTTTATTCAAACAGTGCGCCACTAAAGTACTGTAAGTATATAATTTACGAAAAAGTTAACAGCAAGGTAAAATGGGACGTGCTTGGTCACCAGTGACAATGAGAAGGACCAACGGACGATTCCTCATTCATATTAGACAGTCAGCTATTGAGTAAAAGTGTCATTAGTCTTTCAAGTACGACTGCGTAGTAAGGCAATTAATCGTGTCAGTTTCTCGAGTTTCTATGTGGTTGTTTTTCTTTCTTACATTTTATACTAGTTTGTTATTTGTCCTTCATTTTAGACAATGAGCCTCCAGTGATTACCTGCCCAAGTGACATCAATGTAAACGATGCCGCAGGATCAGCAATTCGTGTCATTTGGGATCACCCTAATGTCACAGACAACTCTTGTCTTATTCCAACTCCAATATCCAGCCGACATCCTGGAGACATTTTCGCTGTA
Source organism: Pachyseris speciosa (assembly GCA_016490735.1). Taxonomy (NCBI): domain Eukaryota; kingdom Metazoa; phylum Cnidaria; class Anthozoa; order Scleractinia; family Pachyseridae; genus Pachyseris; species Pachyseris speciosa. Next base: position 268,192 of record JAEMWC010001063.1, on the reverse strand, counting down.
CCTGGTTCGTACGAAATTGTTTACCACGCGGAGGATGAATCTGGAAATAAAGCAACCTGCTCTTTCCGGATAACATTAAGAAGTAAGTAAAATCCTGAACACAAGGTGCTGAGTAAATTCCTTAGCCCTACTTTATACAGCCTGCGAATACCACCATTGATGTATTTTCCTGAAATTTATCCGATTGCGATTTACAATGATCTGAGGTTATCAGCAAGTTGAGAAATTTAAGATGGCGAAGTTTTCGCCCTTTATATCAGGCGACAACCTAAAAGCGGATGTCTGTAAATATCAACGAAGGGTGGGAAATATGAAAATTTCGAAAACTCCCAAATATATTCTAGGTATTGTATTAATGAAAATATAAATTTTACTTTCATCGCGTACAAAATTTGGTGATATGGCGGATGTCAAGTTCTGGGGCGCTTTATAATTTCTACCAGAACATGTTTTCGAGGCCTTTGACGGGGCTACGGAAAGAGATCTTCTCGTATTAAAGGGATTTTAACACACATTTTGAGTGGTCCTGCCTTTGAATTGATTGGGACTAGTATATTTTACAGATTTTTAAATATTGACAAAATTTTGAGGATTTCACGCGAGAAAAATTGTGTCGAAATTTGAAGGCCAAAAATCAAACGTGGTGCTTGATTTCAAACGGTACCGTAGAAGTCCAAAATGAGCCCCCAAAATGATCTTCCCCCCACCCCCCTCCTGCCCTCTCTTATTCATGAAGAGCAAAGTAATCTTCATAAACAGCTCTCAGAATGTAGAATATCAGCCCATTGAACCTAAAAGTTCCGGGTGTATATCAGGGTGCAGAATGATTAGGGTATGGAACCGAAAACAACATAAAACCGGGTCGGGTAAGAGATTTTTCTTGAATCCCGCAGCGCATATTTTCATCCCAGTTTGCTGTGGGAACTAACCATTAATTATTTCAGGGAAAAAGTGCAGAATACATTATTACTTTGCCGTTCCACCTTGTGTTTTCGAGTTCTGAACAACTTATATGTGAAAAGAAGTGTCTATACTATTGTTTGTTAGTTCAACTGCTAGACGAAAGGTTTTAATATGGCCAAACTAACCTCCAGATACGCTAGACGCTTTAATTTCCAGTGATTCATTTTTGCTGAATATAAACTCGTGTACGGGCTATCACACACCCCTGAGACGTTGACAGGTAGTTTATTTACTATTTTGATACAATATCTCAATTTCTTGACATTACTTTTGAATGATAAGCAATTTTATTTTTTACTTGCGTGACGTGAAATCCAACAAAAGCTAGAACTGGCTGCAGAAACCTTACTCTCTCTATTACCATGTCTCTGTTTCAAATGACGTATTTGCAAACAGTTTCACCCTGCTGAGTTTTTTCTCCTCACATTTCATCGAGATTCCAATAACGTTTTTGCAAAAAAATCATCCGTTCTGTAATGGCCTTTAATGCAAGCTAGCGGACCTATATGAGGAAACAAAAGCATTCATAAGCCACTATTCATTCGTTGTTTTTATGGGTCATCGTTTTCTAGACATCCATAACACAAGCAATATTTGACTATTCTTGAAAAAATACGTTGTATTAGAGAAGGCAGTGCTACTATCTGTACACGACGAACATGATGCCATAGTGTGAAAATAAAATATGGAAAGGAATTTAGATTTTGTTATTTAACTTTGCCATAAGATTAAAACCGTGTAGGTGAATCAGTGAAGTTCTGATTGCCACTTGTGCGAGGCCGAGTGAAGGCCAATATGGCCTCTTGTCTACATTGCACCAGTGGAGTGTTTGACACGTTCGAGGACCACGAATATGTGTTCCTTGTTCATGGTGCAAAGGGAACGTATGAAAATTTGAGCTTTTCAACTCATTACATTGGCTCACCTATAACGTGTAGAACAGTCATCGAATTTTTTTCACAGCCAGAAGTAAACCGGAAGTAAAACGGATGTCTCTGCTTGTCATGGTATGGGAAAAACACAATTTCCGCTCACGCAACAACACTTTCACGAGACTCGTGACACGTCGAACGTGCGGGGATTTCGCTGTAGTTTTTTTTTTTTTTTTTTTTTTTGCGGAAATGAAGGCGAACAAGGACAAAAAGTACAAACAAACATACCATTCACCTGGTTATATACTAAGCAGAATAGATATTTGGTGTAGATTTTGAACACTTGGCTTGGCGTGATACGAACTTGACCCAGTGCATGTTCACATTAGCGTCAGGCAAGTTTATGTAAACCTAAAAGCTGGGATATGAGTTTTTGTAGGCTGAAAATTGTTGTAAATTTTGTGTAAGTTGTCAGTGAATTCTCAGTCCACACTAACAGCAACATCACAGCAATGCACCGATAGAGTATTGTAAGTATATAATTTACGATAAAGTTAGCAGAAAGGTAAAATGAGACGTACTTGTTTAACAGCGAGAATGAGAAGGACCATTGGACGATCCTCATTCATATTAGACAGTCATCTATTAAGTAAAGGTGTCATATGTCTTTCTAGTACACTCGTAGTAAGGCAATTGCCCGTGTCAGTTTCTCGAGTTGCTATTGGGTGATTTTCTTTCTTACACTATTTCTTACACTATTTTTTCTTAACTATTTCGTTATTTAACTTTCAGTTTTAGACAATGAGCCTCCAGTGATTACCTGCCCAAGTGACATCAATATGACCGATCTCACAGTATCATCAATTCGTGTCAGTTGGCCTCTCCCTGATGTTACAGACAACTCCGGTGTTTTTCCAACTCTTATATCCAGCCGACAATCTAGAGACATTTTCGCTGTACCTGGTTTGTACGAAATTGTTTACCACGCTGAGGATGAATCTGGGAATAAAGCAACCTGCTCTTTCTTGATAACATTAACAAGTAAGTAAAATCCTGAACGCAAGGTGCTGAGGCAATTCCTTAGCCCTACTTAATACAACCTGCGAATACCACCATTGCGGAACTTGATTTTAGCGCACAGTCGGCCCAATCGCTGCCCAGGCATTACCAGGATTTTAAATGCTTTTGTATATTCTATGTCTTTTTACTATAGTTTATTTACTTAGAGATAACTAATGTGAATTCATTTTAGTCACTCACTGAATATTTTAATATTATCATGTTTTAATATAGACAGCGCTACATTGTAATTATTTTCACACGACCCCACAAGCTTTGAGCTTTAAACCCTATCGTGTTTAAGAGCGAATGTCGCTAAGGTTCGAGCAAAATTGGAAATGGTCAAACAAAACTTTCCTTGATACTTTGTGTATAGTTAGTCCTTGGAATGAAACTACTCACCGTGGTTTTTGTTTGATTTCGAACAAAAACCTGAGCTGAGCATCAGGAGGGAAGTTTAGGCCTCAAAAAGCATTTTGGGGGAGATTTTGCACCTTGAAAATTGGCGTTTTGTTAGCAAAATATTGCAAAGAGCAACTTTACAGATAACAATCTGCTTATGTCATAGCAAACTTTAATCTTTCCTCTCAAGAAATATGTTATCAATTTCTCATCTTGCCCCCCCCCCCCCCCTTCCCCTGTGCCTTATCATTTTGAAGGGGGGTAAATGTTTTTTTAAAAAGCTTAAAATAAGACATCTTTAAACAAATTTTTTTTCTTCCTGGTATTTAGATTTTCATCAAAATTAAGACTGCATGTGAATATTTCACTCTTTGTTAATCGTTGGATGCTAAAAACTCCGCGGGTACTCCATAATTTTCCGAAGGCTAATCAATTTACAATGTATACCTCAGGCAAAATTACGACTTTTCGTACTTTTTACTCACGACTATCTTTCTCTTAAATAATATTATTCAGGAAATTTCACGCAAGACCAATCGATTGTTTACTATAAATTGTATATATCTAGGTTTGACTGTCAGATACCAAGCAGATTTGCCGTTATTATTTTTCAAAATTCGCATCTTTAAGCAAACGGTTAATTTATGCAAATTACTGTCTTCGGGTAAGTGGGCAAGAAAAATGTATAACTAAACTGTCCAGCATAGTTAACCGCTCTGAAGGGATCTATAATAGGTAACTTAAATTATACATACCACTAGCAAAGCTATCAGTTCGAGAAACATTTCAGAGTCAACGGGAAATCACACAAAAGTCCGTGGTTCCTGAACGTCTCATTCATATAGAGAGAGTGCACGTCGGCACGTTCAAACCACAGTTCTCATGTTCGATGACAGCTAAAATGGTTCCTTTTACAGCGACACCCCATCCGATTTGCTGCACCTGCAACTGGTTCGGCGCGCAAAAGGCTCCAAACATCATCATTTCTTTTTAGAGTTAGCTGATGGACATCTTGCATCTTGGTATTTCAAGTAATACCATCTGGCATTCAGTTCGTACTGGCTGCTTCATCAACGATGTGGAGAATGCTGTTTAAAGCACTTTTAAACTTCGGGATGTTTAACTTTGAAATGCCTTGCTATAAAATTGCTGGCAAGTTAATTGTCATGTAGGACGAAAGCTTCGAAGTTCCACGATTTCATGTCCACCAAGGTGTTTATGTTTGTGCGCGTTTCCGCTGACTTTCTTATTGCTCGCAACTCGAGGAGTGCCTGAGAAGAACTTGAACAATATCAGGCGCCAGTTGTTTAAAGAGTCGCTATTCAGTGGATAAAATGCATCACAACTGATACATTTTATCCGCTGTATAACGACTTATCCGCAGGATAGAGTTATCCGCTCCTTGAACAGCTGGGGCCTGATTTCTTCCTGCTATTCACCCCAAGTTTAAGTTTAGTTACAATACCTGGAGGATCTTTAATGCTCATTTTTAAAAGGGTTTTCTCTGTTCGTTGGAATTAAGCTTGTACTTAACAGAGTCTTAACACAAGTGGAGCAATGCAGGTACCGGAAATGATCTAATAACAGGGCCCGTGGAGCAGTTTTCAAAGTGGGAAGGGGGGGGGGGGGGGGGCTCCCGCATTTTCAAATCAGGGGAGGGGACTAACTCTAAAAATAATTAAAAGGCATATAATTCCGTTGAATTCATAAGCATTGTCCAGCAGTTAACATATTTTATCAACTCCAAAAATCAAGTCATATCCTTTTCTACACCTTTCAACTCGATTCAAGCATTTAGAGAAAGGCGTTAGTGTCAAAATAAACTTGTAATCACACTTAGCATAATCTGTAAACGAAGGTAGAGTAATCATTACTTTGGCTCATTTATTCGCTTACTGTCTCGAAATCGGATTGTCTGAATTTACCGAAATTCCTTTTTGCATTGTCTTTACGACAAAATAATTCAGTTGCCACATCCGGCAGAAGGCAAAGTTTGTCTTTCTTCTTTGTGAGTGTTTAGTACTGCAAAACAATAAACGTAACCTTTCTTAAGTCTTTTCTTTGAGCCTTTCTTTAGTAACTCTTCAAGAGTTACTTTCACAGACAATATACAACACTTTAAAACGCGCCTTACCTCTAGAAGTTACCCTAAGAAATTGGTGGAACACATACTCCCAGAAGTTAACTATGCGGACAGAAAACTGAACAGCTCTGACACAAAAACAGACAATGCACAAGAAGCTTCTACCCTTCGTGACGCAATTTCAGCCATCGTTACCATTTTTGAAAAACATACTAATGGGCAATTGGCATCTAATACAAGAACAACCATTACTCAGAGAGATATTCAAGGAACATCCCTTGATTATCTTATAGAAAAGGTAAGTTGCTTTAAGATATGCTTGTTAAAGACCATAAACAACACAATGAGCACACAGCAAGAGTCGCATTGATCTGTCAACCCCATTTTAATCACCAGCAGAAGACTACAACTAAGTGTATGAATTGTAAGGATAGTGGTTTTAAAATTTATTTATTTATTTATTTATTTATTTGCAATTTATTTATTGAATTATTTACATACAATACAGCCAGCCAGCCACATAACTTGCACTACAGATATTTACACAACTAGAATACAGAGAATTTTTACTTTTCTATACATTGTTTTTTCAACAGGGCTAGTATACATACAAGAGAAAGAAATCATAAGTAATAAGCAAGACGTAAATAGAAATGAAAAAGGAAAGTAAAGTAGAAGAGGCACATCCCTCGAGACAAGCATATTTAGTGCAGCTCATGCACATAGTGTTTTCCATTTTGCCCTGAATTTCCTCAGTGTGTTATTTTTAAAAGCAATTGTACGTTCACAAAGGATCTTTTCATTAAGTAACAAGCTGAAGATTTCAAAGCTGGGAGAGGCTTTGTTTAACCACGAAAGAAAGATGTGATATTTTGCAATAATGACATAATGATTGAGGGCTAGACAAGTATTTAATTCAGGGTGATAGCCATATAAAATATCCGTAGCGTTTAAGGTGACATTTTCCGATCTCTTTTCATTCCACCAGCTGATTGCCATTTGCCAAAAAATTTGAGTACTGGGGCATTCATAAAAAAGGTGAAGTAAATCTTCATGGGGGTGGTTACAACGATCACAGCTCGGAGATTTTCTCAGCTTCATTTTGTAAAGTTTGCTATTAGTTGGTAGCTAACCGCCGACCGGTTAGCTCAGTGGTAGAGCACCGGACTAGCGTGCGGGAGGTCGGTGGTTCAAACCCCGGTCGGACCAACACTCAGGGTCTTTAAATAATTGAGGAGAAATTGCTGCCTTTGTAATAACATCTGCAAATGGTTAGACTTTCTAGTCTTCTCGGATAAGGACGATAAACCGTAGGCCCCGTCTCACAACTCTTCATAATTAATTCTGTGGGACGTAAAAGAACCCACACACTGTTCGAAAAGAGTAGGGGACGTAGTTCCCGGTGTGATGGTCTATCTCTCATCTGATGATTAAATGCTCGGAGATATTAGCTGCACAAGCTACTCTAAAATCCGAGGGTAAATAATGTCATGTATGTATGTATGTATGTATGTATGTACCACCTTATATTGAAAACATCTTAGTTTATTTTCCATAGTGACCTTGAAGAGTAACTCATAGATAGCTTTGGCCGTAAGATTTTGTTTGTCTAGTTTCCTTTCTACGTTCGGGGAGGTTTAAGCATTTTCAACACAAACATTTTACGCGCAATTTTGGCCGTGACGTTCGCAGAAGTGAGGTTGCGTTCGCCACTGTTATTGAGAGGTTCTGAATTAAGATTTGATTTTTTCCATAGGTTAGGGATCGCAGAAAGGAGACCATTAAGTTAGAAAGTCCACTTGCAAACCATATTTTCGTTGAAAATCGGACATCAAAAAAAATTTTCCGCTTTCGTTTAAAAGATGATAAATTTTAGTAATCCCTTTTCTATACCATGACGAGTAAAACACAGGTTTCCCGTCTATTCTTATGAAACGGTTGTTCCAAATAGTTTGATGTTGATATTCCATAATCGTGGAAGGGTTCGTAGAGTGCAATTCCTGCCAAATAGTCAGTATATCTCTGTAAAACCTTGGCGCATGTGTGGTCAAATTTAAATCGTGTGTGTCGAAATTACATTCAAAGATAAATGGACCCCCATATTGAGATATAACAGAGGAGAAAACGGAACACCATTTACTACCGTCTGCTTCATGTATGCGTTTGACCCAGGCTGCTTTAAGCGATTTATCCAATATGGTGAAGTCAACCATATTAAGACCGCCTTTATCCACAGGAAGTATTATTGTTTGACGTTTTACCTTATCGAGTTTGAAGTTCCAGATTAATTTGAAGCAAATATCATTAACTTTTTCTGCGAAGTTCGGAGGCACTGTAAGAACAGACGTATTATAAACTAACTTAGAAATTGCAAGCGTCTTAACAATACAAATTCTTCCTATGAGAGTTAAATTTCTAGTCGTCCATTGATTTAAAATGTTCTTTAGCGTCACAAGCGTCTCTTCGAAATTGATTTTGTAACTAGTGGTGTAGTCATAGGCGAATGCGACACCTAGCGCAAATACATATTCTTCTGGCCATGCAATGTGGAATGGAGCGTGTTTGCCTAAGTGACATTTTAGGCTTCCAAGCCACATTCCTTCCGTTTCCGAAATATTTATTTTCAACCCTGAGCAGATTCCGAAGTCATTTAAGAGACTGAATAAGTGACTGGCCGAGCACTCATCCTTTGTAAATGCTGTGAGGTCATCTGCATACATACTTAGTTTTAATTCAGTCTCGTTAATTGTCAAACCACGGATATTTTCATTTTCTCTGATTGCTTGGGCAAGGACTTCAATTGCTAGGACAAAAAGAAGCCCTGACAAGGGGCAACCTTGTCAGGGGCAACCTTGTCGAACACCTCTGTAGAGCTGGAAAAAGTCTGACGCGTAACTATTGTTCATAACACAGCTTGTGATGTTAGAATAAAAGGTGTGAACCATTTTCGAAACATCGGGCCAAAGTTCATAACCTCTAGTACTTTGAACAGGTAATTCCATCCTAAAGAATCAAACGCTTTTTCAAAATCTATAAAAAGTAACATGCCTGGCAAGTTTTTTTTCTCATACAATTCGATCACATCGGAGATCAACCGAATATTTTCTCCAATAAAGCGATTTTTTACGTAGCCTGTTTGATCTCTGTCGATCAATATTGGCAAGACTTTCTCTAACCGCTTTGTAATACATTTCGTGGCTATTTTGTAGTCGGTGTTCAACAAGGTAATCGGACGCCAATTTTTTAAGAAAAGAATGTCTTTGTTCTTTTTTGGCAACAAGGAGATCACACCCCTTCTTTGTGAGATCGACATTTCACCGCACTGGTAGGCGTCGTTTAAACAGTCTATTAAAGGAAATGCTACATATTCCCAAAAACACAAATAAAATTCCGCGGTGAGTCCGTCAGAACCTGGGGTTTTACTTTTAGAAAATTGTTTAAGAGCGGATAGGCATTCTTCCTCAGTGAGAAGACCTTCGCAGGTTTTCTGATGATCACCATCAAGTCTTTTTATGTTGTTGCATTTTAGAAAAGGCGGTGCTGAAGCATTAAATGTATCATCTGATATTTGAGAGGAATATAAGGTCTTATAAAAGTTTTTTATTTCGAACAAGATCTTATTCGGCTCTTCTAAATATCCATTTTCATTTGTTTTCAGTTTCACTATGTGTTTCCTTTCGTGAGCCCGCTTTTCTAAATTCATGAAGTATTTGCTGTTCCTTTCACCATGCTCATACCACCTAGCTCTGCTTCTTATTATCGCACCTTTTGTTTTATGTTCAGCGATTTTTTGTAATTCGAGTCTGACGCGTTCAGCTTCTACTACTAAATTTGTATCCTGATGGTTTTGATCAAGACACTCATTCAGTTGTTCTAGCTTGCAGAGTAAATCTATTTATTTTTTCCTATTTGGTTTTTTTCCTATTTTGGTTATGCCATCAAACAGGATCAAAAGAAACTAATCATAAATTTGGATGTTTTTTCCCGCAAGGTCCGCCATCTTTAGCTAAGCACTACGATGCCCTGAAAGTACGTCTTTTTGGATGTCTTTTACATAATTTATTATATTTTCAGCAAAAGTGGGAGGGGGGGGGGGGGGCTGGGCCCCCCAGCCCCTCCCCCTGCGCGGTCCCTGAATAAATGAAACGCCTGGGGCGTCCATTAATTTTAAAGTCCTGGAGAGGGAGGCAGGGAGGCCCGTTAAACGATTGTAGATATGAGGCCCTTATTTCACTTTAAATCACTGTCAAAATTTGTGGAAAACGAAAACGTGCTGTTCCTTGCTGACCGAAACAAAGAGTACTGACACATTGATACAGAGAAATTAAGATAATAAAAGAGTGTTATAGGTACTTTTGAATTTGGGATTGAACAAGATGCACTTGTACTGCTAACTAAGCAGGCAAGAAACTTAATAAATTGCACGATTTTACTCAATGGAGCGTTTCCTTGATTTCTGAGGCGATTCCTGTGGGGGGGGGGGGGGGGGCGTCAATTAGAAACGGGGCGTTTGTTAGAGAGGAGTGTCTAATACAAGTCTTCCACCTTAGGGGGAACGTTGATTAGAAACGAGACTTTTATTTGATAGTGGGCGTTGACGTATGACTAGTTTTGCGGTTTGCGAGGCTTTCTTTCTACTGAAGTAAGAGGCCACTTCCCGGGAAGCTAGAAACTGAAACATGCCCATGTTCCCTTCATTTCTGGCCTTCCTCTTGGTCTTTGAAACTGTATGAGGATTTGCTTTGAACCAAGTCTGCTCATCCTCTTGAAAATTTTCATTTAAAAATTAAATTCTTTCTGTCTCTCACTTAAGGGAGATAATGATTTGCAAGATTTTAGCGCCCACCTATGATCGTCAAAGAGGGAACGCACATCATGCAGATCTATATCCTCATCCCGTTGCTACACTATACCCACGAATCAGCTACGAAACAGTGACTAACACACATCTAACCTGTTTGACACAAATTAGCAACGGTATATGATATGCTATTTTGATTGCCCACCCAAAGCTGGTACTTATTTTCTTGACTAGCAAAATTATAGTCCCACGGATTTCTGTTAAGGTTCCACTTCCAATTTCCCTTTTAAGTTCCGTGGGGTAAGTGGCCTCTTACTTTAGTAACAACAAAGCGTCGCAGACAGCAGACCTCAACGCCTGCATTGCTCCGCCTGTGTTAAGACTCTGTTCCAGCTTAATTCCAAAACAGAGGTAAACCTTCTAAAAATGAGCATTAAAGATCTTCGAGGTATTGTAACTGAACTTAAACTTGATGCAAATAGCAAGAAGAAATCTGATATTGCTCAACACGCCTCGAGTTGCGAGCAATAAGAAAGTCAGCGGAATGCCAGCGGAAACGCGCACAAACATAAACACCTCGGTGGGCATGAAATCGTGGAACTTCGAAGCTTTCGTCCTACATGACAATTAACTTGCCAGCAATTTTATAGCAAGGCATTTCAAAGTTAAACATCCCGAAGTTTAAAAGTGCTTTAAACAGCATTCTCCACATCGTTGATGAAGCAGCCAGTACGAACTGAATGCCAGATGGTATTACTTGAAATACCAAGATGCAAGATGTCCATCAGCTAACTCTAAAAAGAAATGATGATGTTTGGAGCTTTTTGCTGAACCAGTTGCAGGTGCAGCAAATTGGATAGGGTGTCGCCGTAAAAGGAACCATTTTAGCTGTCATCGAACATGAGAACTGTGGTTTGAACGTGCCGACGTGCACTCTCTCCATATGAATGAGACGTTCAGGAACCACGGACTTTTGTGTGATTTCCCGTTGACTCTGAAATGTTTCTCGAACTGATAGCTTTGCTAGTGGTATGTATAATTTAAGTTACCTATTATAGATCCCTTCAGAGCGGTTAACTATGCTGGACAGTTTAGTTATACATTTTTCTTGCCCACTTACCCGAAGACAGTAATTTGCATAAATTAACCACTTGCTTGAAGATGCGATTTTTGAAAAATAATAACGGCAAATCTGCTTGGTATCTGACTGTCAAACCTAGGTATATACAATCTATAGTAAACAATCGATTGGTCTTGCGTGAAATTTCCTTAATAATATTATTTAAGAGAAAGATGCTCGTAAATAAAAAGTACGAAAAATCGTAATTTTGCCTGAGGTATACATTGTAAATTGATTAGCCTTCCAAAAATTATGGAGTACCTGCGGAGTTTTTAGCATCCAACGATTAACAAAGAGTGAAATATTCACATGCAGTCTTAATTTTGATGAAAATCTAAATACCAGGAAGAAAAACTTTTGTTTAAAGATGTCTTATTTTAAGCTTTTTAAAAAAACATTTACCCCCTTCAAAATGATAAGGCACAGCGGTCACCAGGGGGGGGGGGGGGGGGGGCAAGGTGAAAAATTGATAACATATTTCTTGAGAGGAAAGATGAAAGTTTGCTATGATAAAAGCAGACTTTTATCTGTAAAGTTGCTCTTTGCAATATTTTGCTAACAAAACTCCAATTTTCAAGGTGCAAAATCTCCCCAAAAATGCTTTTTGAGGCCTAAACTTCCCTCCCCTGATGCCCAGCTGAGGTTTTTGTTAGAGCTGAAACAAATACCACGGTGAGTAGTTTCATCCCAAGGACTAACTACACACAAAGTATCAAGGAAGGTTTTGTTTGACCATTTCCAATTTTGCTCAAACCTTAGCGACATTCGCTCTTAATGTATGTATGTAATTATGTATGTATGTGTGTATGTATGTATGTATGTATGTATGGATATGTTTGTGTGTGTGTGTATGTTTGTATGTGTGTGTGTGTGTGTGTGTGTGTGTGTGTTTATGTATGTATGACATATTTATCTGAAATTTATCTCATAACGATTTATAATCATCTGAGATTATCAAGCTAAGCTTTCAAAACATGGCTTTGAAACTTTGGGCAACGCATGAAATGAATTTCTGGGAACGCTAAATTCATGGAGCACTTGAGTGAGATTTGACCCTTCTGACTTGACAGTTTTGAAGTTTCAGCCAAAATGCGTTTAATTTAGACAATCTCAAGTCTTAGAGCTATACACAGGTGCTCCATAGACATTAAGTGGAAATTTTTTACCAATTTTCAGCCGAAAAGGACTCACATCCAAGCTCTTAGGTACGCTTATGTAAACTTGCACTGGTTCAAGTTCCTATCACGATAAAGCCAAGTGTTCAAAATCTACACTAAATATCTATCCTGCCTAGTTTTTAATCAGGTACACAATATGTTTGTTTGTACCTTTTGTCATTGTTCGTCCTTATATCCGCAAAAACTGCAGCGAAATTTTCACACGCTGGATCGACGTGTCACGAGTTTTGTGGACACAGGAAGCCCAAGAACACGGGCACTTCGTCTACATGAGATTCTTAGGAAAAAATAAATTCAACATTTAAAAATGCAAATCACAATGAAGCGCTGATAACTTGAACTCGGCAGACCCAAGTTCCCCTGCTCAGTTGTCTGATGCCTTTTTTCTTGCAATCGTCTTTATAGATCGTTTTCACTTTCACGCAAAAAAAAAAAAATAAATAAATAAAAATTTAAAAAACGGCATACGAAATCCGAAACCGTCCCATGAAAGAAGCCAAGTACCAGTTAGGTAAACAGGTAAAGCGGCCGGAAATCAACCAATACAATGGGCATATATAAAGGGGCTTTCGTTTTGCTTCTGAGCTACTGCACATATGCATAAACACATATTCTAATACTTTAAATATGTTAACTGCTAAAAATCATATTTTTCAACCACATAGCAGACCTATCTTGGTGTCACGCACCATGAAAATTCACAAATTCAAATTTCTGTACTTTAATAACTAAAGACGCTGAGGGACTCGAAACTCGAGAAAATATTTATTTGTAGGTTATCTCCAACCTGATGTAAATAAAAGTTCAGTAAACCTTGCTATTTTGATGTTAGAATTTGATGACGTGACGGTGAAAACGATCTATATAGGAAAGTTAAGCCACGCTCTGACTCGTGGCGCTATTGCTGAACTGGAACTTCTGCCGGCAGAGCCATCCAATACCAAAATCATCGCGGTGCTTCGGGCAAATTGACATTTCAAAGCTCGAGTCATGAAATTCAAATATACTTGGAATAAAAAATGAAAATAAACATAACTGGAACTGTAATTGTAGCAAACTATAAGAAATAGCAATCCTTTAGACCACAGACAATAGCAAAATCCATTTTTAACACGCATTAGCAAAGGGACAGTATTTTTTAATCTTAGAGGAGAGCAGACTCTTATTGCTTTGATAGGCGATCGTTCAAAGCGCGAACTATGCCAGCAAGGGAAGTAGAGGTAATCTTATGGACAAACCGTTATATAACACGACATATTTTCAATCCCAAGTTTATGCGCGATCCTCAAAACATGTTCAAGGATCCAGCCTTGTTTTATTTCCAGCTCCTTTGGGAATGACCGCAAATGCTCTGGTTCCCCCAGCACGTTATCAAAACTATTTTTATACTCAGACTACCTTTCCTTACTGGGAGTACCGTACAGGTCCAAAATAAGCCCCCCCCCCCCCCCGCACCTTCGACCTATCTTATTCTTGAACAGCAAAATAACCTTCATAAACAGCTTTCAGAATACAGAATATCAGCCCCTTGAGCCTAAAAGTTCGGGTTGTATATCAGGGTGCAGAATTAGGGTATGGAACGGAAGAAAGCATAAAACCGGATCGTGTAACAGATTTTTCTTGAATCCTGCGGCGTATCTGTTCATCCCGGTTTGCTGTGGGGACTAGCCATTACTGAATTATTTCAGGGCAAAAGTGCAAAAAATAGAAATAAAAATTTCTCAGGGAATGCAAATGGATATTCCTCAGCTTGGCCAATCAAAAAGAGCTTTACAATTTCTGATTGCTTTATCACTTCATAAAATACCAAAAAGATCAGACCGAGAGCAAGAAAATCGCATGTAGAGTGTTATACATTAGGTCTAGCTTGAGGCAAGAGGTAAAACGTTTTATTTTTACCTGCCTTGCGACTTAGGTGATGCAATCCGGTGCGTGCGTGCACAACACCATGTAGTACAGCAGGAGCCTATTACCCGGAGTCTCCATATGTGTTGTACCCTTGAGTCAACCCTGTCCCGTATCTTTTTATTGTTAGAACATGAATTTGCCGCGAAAACAATCTTGTTTTCGCTGACGTCCGCATACGAAGCCACCGAAGAAAATGGCGTTATTTGAGACTTAAATAAAGTGATGATGATGATGATGATGATGATGATGATTATTATTATTATTATTATACAAAGATGATGAACAGCCATTCCGTATCGTTGACCTGTTTTGGACGGTTGTGTTTATGGTTCTTTTTGTGGTGGTTTATCGGTCATTTCGCCATGTAAACGTTCTGTAAAGAATTCGGACCTTGCTGAGGGCCAAGGCCGTACGAAAACGAGGAAATTGAATTTTAGTGATGGCGCTGTGGATAGATGGCGCTGTGGAAAGAGCAAGTGGACGTGGCGTCCAAATAGAAGGTAAAACTACAAATGTGATGGATATCCAGCGAATAAAACTCCAGGAGTGGCAGCAGAAGAAAGCCGATAAATCTGACAAACCAGATCAGTTGAAAAGTTGGCACAAGGAACTTTCTGCCGCAGGCTTTAGTGGTGAGATTTTTTGTATAGCATTATATATTCGAAGACCCCGCAAGATTGCGCGCTTGTGTTGTATCCTTCGGATAAGAAAACCTTCATAATAAACAAGACGGCTTAACTGAAGAAGACCCCGCCACTCCAACAAGACTCTTCATGGTTGCTGTGTAAAAGTTTTCGCTTTTATCTGCTTTGACGCATCTCTTTGCATCTCCTGTGCGCCTCCAACGATTTTCAAGGTCAAAAGATTTTGAATCTCTGACAGTATCTGAAAAATATTGCTCATTTATTTCGTATTTGTTCTGAGCTGCTACACTTGCAAAATGATTTCCAACAAGCAGGTTCGGCTGACAAAATCCGCTTTGCGTTACGTCCCGGCCATATGCAAATAAGTGGATGTTTATGGCATCTGCTTGGTTTGCATGACTGTGATCTTCGAAATTTTCAGTCACAGTCATTTTCAGTTCGTTAATATTATTTTTTATCTATCACTAACTTTTTGATCCCGACTGGTTACTTTTACCCGTCCACAGCTTTTTGTGTTGCCGTTTAGTCGTTCGAGAGCTAACCGTAAGAAATTTTTCAGCGGCCGCGCGTTGTACCGGTGACGCTTAACACCGCTCAAAAAATATTTGAAGGCGTTCGACAGTCGTTGCTCTTGAGCCATTCAACAATTTTCTTCAGCATTGATTAGAGCTGTTCATTTAACCCACTGCACTTTTTAGAACATTGCAACTGCAACGCCTTTTATTTCCGTTTCTTCGCCTGTGGACGCATGACTTTTGTTGACAACAAATTACTCTCTTCGCTTTGTTTTTCTTTTTACCCGGCTAGAACATGAAACAGACGTTTCGTGAGTTGAGTCTTTCTTACTACTTTCAGAAGATGTGCTATATTCCGGGGAGGTTACCTCAGAGATATCGGAACTACGGTCAGTTTCCTCGCTTTCAATCTTCGTGTGTGCTGCATACATGTGACATGACAAAAACAATCGCCGATCACAGATCTCTTATGATTGGCTATTTTAAAAGCACCCGCGAAAACTGCCCTGGGAGATTTTTCTAAAAATAAAAAGATACGGGACATGGTTAACTCAGAGGGTCAATATGGAAGATGGAGGCTCCGGGTAATGGGCTCCTGATTCCAAGAGCGCAGACTGGTTCAGAGGGCCATGCAATGTCAAAGTTCTCAGACTTTTTATTTCGGTTCGCGCCTAGCCACATGCCTTAAGTTTTGCTTTTCCTAATTTCGAGACCAGAGCACTTCTGGAATGCATCTAGCAACTTAAACAGGGCATAGAGAGACCTTGAATTCTTTGTCAAAAATCTACGTTTCACTGATTGTCTTATCTTGTATGATTGCATTGACTAGTGTTTCTGTGCGCAATAAGAAGAGAGCTCCTTGCATCCTTGCCGTACGCCTCTTTGAAGTCTGAAGAACTCAGATGCGTATCCGTTGTTCATAACGCAACTGGATCAATCATTGTAAAAGATTTTAATCCATCGCATAATCTCAGGCCCAAAATTGAACATCTCTAGGGTTTTAAATACGAAGTTCCTATCAAGTGTGTCGAAAGCATTTTTGAGGTCGATAAATAAAGCTATGCCTGGTATGTTCTCGCATAAAGTCATGTTCATAATATTATAAGTCTGATATTTTGGCCGATGTAACGACCGTTTACATAACCAGTTTGATCTTCGTTAATAGGGAGGACTTTGGCATTTCTGTGAGCTATAGTTTCAGTTGCGGTCTTGTAATCGACGTTGAGTAAAGTAAGAGGTCTCAAATTTTCAAGATAAGATATGTCGTTTGTCCTCTTTTTGTTATTACCTTAATTACACATTGTCTCTGGGTTATATTCATTTACCCCCGTCTATAGTGTAATTAAAACTTAGCAGCGTCTCTTCTCCCAACAAGGACCAAAAATGCAAATAAAATTCAACGGAAAGGCCGTCGCATCCGGGTCACTTTCCTTTAGCACACTGTTTCATCACGTTATGACACTCCTCAAGAAGAAGAGGTTCTTCAAACTTGTGTTGTTCAAGTTTGTCCAGTTTAACCAGTGCAGGTTTGCCTCTTCAAAAATAAATTATTGTGAGTTGCGTCATTCTTGTAAAACTCTCTTTGTGTTTTCAAGATTTCGCAGGGGTTGATAATTTTCCTACCATCTTTACCTTTCAGCTTTGTGATATGCGTTTTGGAATGCCGCCGTTTTTCTAAATTTAAGAAATATTTAGTATTTCTTTCACCTTCTTCATGCCAACGACTTTTATTTTACTTTAGTGAATAGAATTTCGTTATTCACTTAATTCCATGAAAACAAGTTAGATTTAGTTTAATTGGGTTTTGGGCTTTTTATCTTTTCAATGGAAACTTTTCAGTAAACGGCCGCAACGTTTCTGGTTTTCTACCATTTAAAACGTTTCGCTTCTGGTTATGATTATTTCAAGATTTTGGTCAATCCAGACGATTTTCAACCGAGGTTGAGATTTTGAGAAAATTGAGAAAGTCAAGATGGCGGATTTTTAGCGCATAATTTCACGTGACAAATTACTAATTTCCAATGAGGTATTTTCATTATAAGTTGTCTGAATGTTTTCAGCATTGGCAATAATTGATTGATTCTTCTTTCAGTTTGCTGAAATGTCCGTTTTAGCTAAATAGTTTTGATTTTTCCTTTACAGGAAAAACGTGTCCTTTGTACCCCGCCCCTGACAATGGAGCGTTGGCCTGTTCCTATATTCCCATCATCCCAGGTGATAAAGTGTGCATTGTGCTGTGCAAAGAGGATTTTGACTTTACTTTGGTCCCTGCAGTGGTCTACCTTTGTCTAGGTGAAACATGGCATCCATTACCATATACAGATTTAACCCTTCCATGGCCAGACTGCGCGGGTGAGATAAAAGCATTGTAAATTAAGAGCTGAGTATAAGGAACAAACAATAATTATATAATTATGATTTTATCTTTTGTCCAGCTAAACTCTCACCCCACCTCGCTTGACGCCTTTCACGTCTCGTATTTGGACATTCAGAGTATGATAGACAAGGCCGTAGCTACCGAGACACTGCCTGGGTAAAAGCTAGGGTTGATTTATTCTTTTTTTTTTTAATTTTGTAATTTTTGTAATTCTTGTGTCTTTGCGATCCTAGAAAACATATGGTGTTTTTTATATTATTATTAAAAGCGAGCATAGTTACCAAGTTTTTCCTTCCATTTATTACCTCTCGAATTTCGATCACCATTTTTCTTCGTAGTTGGTTTGCTTTGGCTGGGATTCCGCTGGGCCGTAGAAGGGGCGCCGTAATAATAAATAGATTTAGCCAAGCCTAAAAGCGGAGTGCCACGATTATTATTTTTTATAGGTATTGAGCAATACCGCATGGCTTTCCTTCCGCCAATATTTATGTTTAGAGCAGTCAACAGGAATTGACCGCCGTTCAAAAACCTCAAGACATTAAAACATTAAACATTACAAGAAAAAAATACACCAAGTGTTTGACCGTTTAGCCACCTCTTTCAACATATGACATTTATTCTTAAAAGGCTTTTCATGTTTGATCAAGATCAAACATTTTCATCCAACATTTCGCGTTACGAACAAGTGTTTGGTCGCTTAATTTCCCGATGAAATGGAAACAAATGAACCACATAAAGCCGACATTTCAACGATAATACGCAAAAAATCGTTCTGTGGACTCATTCTGCAG
Source organism: Pachyseris speciosa (assembly GCA_016490735.1). Lineage (NCBI taxonomy): Eukaryota > Metazoa > Cnidaria > Anthozoa > Scleractinia > Pachyseridae > Pachyseris > Pachyseris speciosa. Next base: position 249,479 of record JAEMWC010001063.1, on the reverse strand, counting down.
TGTAGTGTTTGGTCAAACATTGTTTGTGCGTTTAGCCACCCAACGTTATGTTTGACAACTGATGATGTTAGATGAAAATGTGATCCTTTAGCCGGGGCTTTAATCCTTAATAATTTACGACGACAGTAGTATAGTGTTTGGGGGTTTCAGCGCACAGATCAATCAAATGGTATCAACGCAAAATCAATCAAATGGTTTCAGCGCAAAAATTAATTTAGGGGGTGTTTTAGCAAAATGATCTCGGATTTTGGAAAAACTATAGTTTATTAAAAATGCGTGACTTTCTCGGAAAAATCACCAAGCGTGACATTCTCGGAAAAACAGGAAATTAGTCATCACCTATAGTGATCTCTGGCCGGCACAGCTGTGCCGTGACGTCATGTGTTAGTTACATAAAAATAATATCTCATATAATAGTATAGAATGAGTTGTAATTCAGTAATCCATAATGAATTAAAGAATATGGGAGAGTTGACATGTTCATTTTGTGATCAGCTATTGGTCAAAGTTAGTAGTGTGGCAGTTCCATGCTGCGATAATCAGAAAATGTTTAACGATGATGGTGAAAATGTTTGTCTGAATTGTGGTTCAGTCCATGGTTATGATTATTGTAAAGAGTACGTTGACTTTCATAATAAAATGTATAAAATAAAGCGGAAATCAGTATATCACCGGAAGTACCATATTGAAAATGTAATAAATAAAATATGTCGCAAGAATAGATTTCAAATTTCTGTAAAAGATAAGGGTAAAATATTGAAAATATTCGAAGAGATAGACACTATCCTCCCTTTGGTAAATAAGAATCGAAAAAGAATGATTAGCACTAAATTTATGCTTAAGCAAATATTTTTAATGCTTGATCTTCCATTTGATAAAATAATAGTTACTAGATCAAAAAAGACGCTTGGATTTTATGATCGATATTGGGTTGAGATTCTATTGTTGAGATTTGATAAGATTATTCGTATTATCAAGCAGTGAATTTTTCATCATATTTCAGTAGGTACTTATCAATAATTGGACTATTATCAGTTACATAATCATCGATATTCTTCATTGAGATTTGTATGCTTGAAGCATCAAAATCACCACTTCTCAACTTGTCTTTTATGGTATTGAGTAGATGTTGGTAGCTTTGATAAGCATATGTGCAATTTTGGATTTTCAAATCGAGGTTTTTATGCTTCATCCACCCTTGTATCAAAAGTGCTGCTGTACTGATGGCTACCAAACTAATACCACCTGTTGCCACACTTGTGGCGAGACCCCAGTTGCAAAGATGATGGACAAGGAATTCCCCAGTAATTTCCATCTTTTGAACCGTTTAACAGCCTGTTTATGAGCCCAACACTTTCTGTGATATGTTCGGTAATAGGATTTTAATTCATTTACCTGATCTTCTGTTAATTCACCTGAAATATGGTTCCAGCTGAATATGCTTTTTTCGCTCTTTCATATATATCTTTTATATAATAATTCTATTGAATATGCAATAAAGTATTCCAGATATCTGGCCGCATAATGGAGATCTTTTTCTTCGCTTTGGTGTAAGGTACCTAGGTATAGCATAACTATATCCACGGTCTAAGGAATAACTGTTATAAAATCTTCCATACGCATCATGAAGTATACCATGTGTTTGTAATGTTTCAATCCATCCAAGTGTATATTCCAAGAAATATGTCAAGCACCCATTTCCAGGACCAATAAGTCCAATATCCTTGTGAGTATTTAAAATATTGTTCATTGAAATTTTTACATTAAAATGCTTGTGATACAGATATTGGTATACCAAAGCTGATTTTAAAATTGCATCATCGACTTGAATAAATTGTTGTTTTGTTTCATCAAAAAAGAATTTAACATATTTGATTGCTTCTTCTATCATATATTATATCGTTGCATTAAAACGCTATGATGATCCAAAATTGTTTTTTCATCTAACATGAAATCCAAGTACACACAGAAAAAAATAACACTACCGTCAAGAGGTGCGATAGAGCTAGGATCCAAATCACCAAAAGTCATTTGCTGACTACCACTTCTATTGGCAGCTGTAAAACTTCCAATATGTTTTTTATTCAATAGATTTTACTTGTGTTTGTTTTTGGAGAAGATAAATTATCCCAGTGAACAGACAAGCAGTGCCAAACATTTATTTGACCTAAATCATTTACTGAATAATCTGCTATTTTTCTGAAACTTTGTATAGATGCTGCTGGACCAAAATATACACAATTTGATTGATCAACACCACTTATAGCTAAATTTGAACCATTTTAATAGCTGACAAACTTATCATAACCTCCATTATCATGACCAAAAAGCACATTTTTCCATGGATTTCCACCTGTATTTGAATTTAATTTATAAACAATGAAGATATTGACAACATCATTATTTAAATTGATTTGACTCATCATTCTCTGTGATCCATTAAAGTCTAAATAATAGCGACCATTATCTTTATTAGCTTTAGTACAAACAGTGGGTCTTATGTTTAAAGTTGATTGCGTTGCATTATTTTCTTCATTCGAGAGATCGTACAATGTTTCAACTTTTCTGTCGGCATTCATATCTAAAAAATTATTATTCGCTCTGTCGATTTGATAAGTGCATTTAGAGTATAATCTAATATATTCAGAAACCCATAAATCTAAAAAAACTATCTCTGACAATATCAGAAACTTGTTTGATCAGAATCATTGCCTGCTTTTACATTAGTCAAATGTTTGTTTCCAAGATCATAGTGACCATCTTGTGTTAATGTAAAACCAATTCCTTTATCACCTTATCACCTTTAGGACCAATTGCACCAGCATCACCTCTATCACCTTTTGGGCCTCTTTCACCAGTTCTTGTATTATCTTGATTTTGTGGAGAATTAAAAACTCCCATATAATTATTATTTTAGATTAATTCATGACTACTTCAAGTGTGAATGCTGTATCAAATGCTCCACTATTGGGATGTGAATAGTCAATTATAAAATAGCCTCTCGATAATGATTTGTTGATATTGACCGTTGTGATGTTCTACTTGAAGAAGATTGTCTGTGTTCATAAATAGTTGCTGGTAATGGCAAATGCCCACCACCTTCAGCTTTTGTCTTGAAATAAAATATTCCGGGTTTTTGTTCCTTGTATGATATACATTTTCTTAATATAAAAGTTATTGTTATGAATGACTAAATATTCAGCGCCATTTATCAATACAGGCTTTAAAACATTCTTATTATGTCCTTGTTTGGCTTTAACAGAGCAATTTAAATATTGTATTTGACCAATTATTCCATTCCCATTCAAATCTAGATCACCTCCTAATTTTGGCTGATAGAGAGCAAATCCACCTAAATCGAAAGCTGTTTCCATAATTACACCTGTAACGCTTGAACGAAATAGACTCAAACTATTATTATGAATTCTAAAGCCATTCAGATTTAAATCACCACCAAGTTTAGCCTCACTTATAAGAAAGCTGTTCATATTAATGTTATTTAGCATTGTCAATTCACCATTTTGACCGTCAAATAAGTTTGATGAATTATTAATCAAGGCATGTCCATTCAAATCTAAATCAGTTTGTAATTGCATTTTTTCATTCACGATTTTATAAGCTTCTGCGAAGTCGTAAACACTTGATGGAACGTCTGCTGCTTCAAAATCAATACCATATGCAACACAATGAACTTTGTACTTATTTGGATAAGTTGGGTTAGCATTAATATGAATCGTACAATATAAATATTCAGGTGGTGAACTTACTGAAGGTTTTTCAATCCATAATAAAATATCTCGAATGATCTTCATTTCTGTTATCAAATTTTCTCCCTACAGTTTTATGAATTGTAATTCCACCAGTTGCACTGAATGTTACACTACTAAGACTCATTCCTTCATAATCAGGAAATAGCCATTCAAGAATAAATGTGTATTTTCCATCTTTTATTGTGTACATATTAAATCCAATTCTAGCTCTGTAAATATGATTAGCTTCTTTATTCAAGTCTACATCAATGACCTTTTTAAAATCAAATGCGGTGAACGAGGTAAATTGACATATCCATTAACTTTCAAGCCATATTCAGTACTAACTTCATCGATATCATTCATCAAATATTTGAAAGCATTCTTTGGATGAGAAGCAGATGAAATATGACTTTTTTCTAATTGATCTAAATTTACGGCATCGGTTTTATTTGTTCCTTCTTTTAAGTTAATGATTTTATGCCCTCCAAGTTTCATATCCGCTGCCATCGCATTTGTTCCATTCAATAATAAAGCGTTTGCTCTAATAACTATTCCAGCTCGATTTAAAACTCTGAAGTTCACTGCATCAGTTTCATTTGACGGGTCCGCTAAATTCGTCACTCTATTTCCGCCCATTGACAAATCGCCATACATTGCAGTTGAACCGTCTCGTCGGAGAAAATAGTCATCGGCGTACCTTTTTGTCGCCGCATCGTCTGCGTTGACAGGTGGAGCAAGATCAGTGATGGCATTGTTGTTCATGCTCAAGTTTCTCTGTGCGATTGCATCAAGTTTGGTTTGCAACCTCTGGTCCACATAACTTTTGTTTACAGCGTCTTGTGGGTTTGAGGGGTTATCCTGCAGGTTGAGGATTTTGTTTAATTTCATGTCAACATTACTACCAAACGCAACATGGCCGTTTTCAATTTCATAAGCTGGGTCGTGCACAAAGTAAGACAAATTGGTATGATAGCCATAGGCCCCATAAACGATGATATGTGTTTTGGTGTTAGACGCAGGAGCTGTGCAGGAAAGTTCCACCTCAATCGCCGCTTGACCACCACTGGTTTTTTCTATCTGGAAATTTTTTTTCATGTAACCATCAACGTGTGGAGTTTTGAGGAAAGCTTTCTGAAACGGCTGTCCCACCTCACGTAAGTTTATAGACCGAATGATTAATTCAATTGTTGCACTTCTAGGGTCAGATGGTGAGTAAAACTCAGTGACAAATGTGTACCGTCGTTTTGTCAAAGGTGTCAAATCAAAACGAATTTTGGATGTAAAGTTACCACTATGTGAAATGATAAACGACAATGAGGACTTATTTATGTGGTATGGTGATCTATCAAAATTCTCAATTTGAAGGTTTGTTGCATCGCTAACTGCTGAAGACTTGGATATGTCTTTTAACAGAAAAGCGAATGGGTTGCGTTAGGTACCAGATGCTGATAAAATAAGGTCATCAACATACTTTTTATTGGCAGAATCTTTATCAGAGTTTGGAAATCCAACATTTGTTATTTTATTGTCACCCATGTCAAGATCACCAGTCATTGCAACACTTCCATCTTTTTTAAGAAATGGTGAAACATCAATGCCAGTAATACCAGCAATTTCAGTATCAACATACCCCTTTGTGGCTGTATCATTGTTTGCTGTTGGCGCTGCTACATTAGTCAATTTGTTACCTCCAAGATTCAAATCAGAAGTCATTGCAACGCTTCCATCTTTTTTCACAAAGTTATTATTGAGATATGTTGTACTCACTTTACCTCTTACACCATCATCAACGTATTTTTTAGTTGCGCTGTCTTGTGGAAGTATAGGGCGTGCAACATTGACTATTCTATGAAAACTCATTTTAACCTCATTATTAAATACAATTCTTCCTTCTTCTATTTCAAAAGCTGGGTCGTGAATATGTGATAAAATGATATTAGAAAATCCATAAACACCATAAACTATGACATGATGTTTGGCATTATTTCATAAATATGGTGAGATCAACAATAATTCCATTGATGTAGCTCCTTGACTTGTTTTTTCAAGGAAGAATATTCTCTTAAGATAACCATCAATAAGATGAGTCTTTGGAAATGCTCTTTTTATTGAATCCTTTCTTTCAATTAAATTAGATGACAGATTTGTCGTCATCGACTGTTGCATTATTTGGGTTACCATCAGTATAAAACTCAACAACTAAAGTGTACTTTGAAACTTCCAATTGTGTCAGATCAAAACGAAGAACAGTTGTAAGACCAGCAGAAGGAATCACAAAGACTGATTTTTTATTGATATTGTATGGGCTTTTATTATAGTCTTCTAATTGTAGATCATTCGCATTTCTGATAATGGTTGTTTTTGATATATCTTCAAGAAGAAATTTGAATGGATTTTCCTTGTTCCTTCAATTGATAAAACAGAATCGTTTACGTATCTCATATTAACAGCATCTTTGTTAGAAGTTGGGTCTGCTACATTACTAATTTTTTTGTTTTCAATGTCATAATTACCATCTTGTGTTAATTTGAATCCATTTCCTTTATCACCTTTGGGACCAACAGCTCCAGTAGCTCCTTGTGGACCAATTGCACCTGTATTACCTTTTGGACCTCTATCACCTTTACCACCTTTTGGACCAATTGGACCAGCTGGACCTCTTTCACCAGTTCCAGTTTTTGTTTTATCATTGATTTATTGGAGCATTAAAAGCACCCATATAATATTAGATTAGATAACACAGTAAAGTTTGTTCTATCAATTACCATTGTTGTCATTGTTGTCATTGTTGTCATTGTTGTCATGTTTGCCATTGTTGCCATTGTTGCCATTGTTACCATTGTCACCATTGTTGTCATTGTTGCCATTGTTGTCTTTTTTACCTTTTGTAGGAATCATTTCATATATATTTGGACAAGGATTGAATGTTGCCATATAATATTAGATTAGATTAAACAGCACCATAAAAATTCCTCTTGATTGTTTTCATTGGCTTGTCAACATAACAGAAGGAATATGTTTCTTGGTTGCTTCAATGTATTTCTTCTTGTCAATTCCAAGTTCTTGTGCAATCAAGTTCCTTTCTCTTGAGGATGGGAAATCATAAATGCAGAAGTGACTGCAATTGAGTCTGATTGAATTTGGACAGCCATAGAATGATTGTGTGAGATATATGACTGAACAGTTCTTGTGTCTCCCCTGAATGAAATAGCTGATTATCTGATCTTGTTCTTGTCAGTCACGAAATCATCAAAAACAACCAATCGCTGCAAATCTGTGTCTTTTATTTGTTCAACTGGCAATGTCTCTTCTTGACTGCAAACCAAGGCAGGATATCCAATGTGACTGCTTATTTCATCCATTACTTTCCGAAGATATTTGTACTTGTCTTGATCAAATTTTTTGCATAAAGATGTATCTGATCATAATAGACCAACGGTTCCATAATCAGATGCATGAACAATGTTGTCTTTCCAGATATTCTAAATGTATCTTTTGCATATACGGATACAACTGTCTGAATGAATTATTTGAATTCTGAAATGTATCATAATTTGGAATTTCCATATGTAATAGTTTAGATTAGTCTAACACAATTGTATATGGATAGAACGTATGAAAAGGCTTCTTAAAAAGTGGAATTGAAGCTGGAAATAAAACTAGAAGAATCAGTAGTTTATCAAGACTTATGAAAATAGAAAACAGGATGCATATGATACAACATCAGAATTGCTGAAACCCTCTATTGATGTCCAGAAGAGTGTGAAAGAGAAGTGTTGACAAAAAAACAGGATGAAGTTAATTGAACAGTTGAAAAAGAATCAAAAAGCCTTGACATCCGGTTTTGAAGATCTTATGCTATTAAACACGTTACCTGAATCAGTACCTGTGAAAACAACATTACCAATTGATTACAAACCAGCCAATGATGACTGAAACAGAACAAAGTACGAGTCAAATCTTGATAAAGGTTTCTCACTTGATGAGGTTAAGGTATTACAGGAATATAAATTGTCTCCTCCAACAAAAATTTTAAATAGGATAATGGATGGTACAATCGACATCGATAAGTGTAGCACAAAATATTGGTGAAATAACAGAAAACTTGACGTGAAAAAGCTCATCTATCAAACAACCAAAACAAATAGGGACAAAACATAAAGAAAAGAATATATGAATTGACTCAAAGGATCAAACTAATGCAAAAGTACCGAAAAAGAATGGCAAACTGTTAAGGAAGGTGCACAAACTGTTGGTTCAGGCATGGGAAGGAGAAGAGGTGCAATGGGTTCAAGGGATGCATTTTTGGGTGACGATGCTTTCAAGACTGCAGTTGCTTGGTGGATCTATTTCAGCGGCAACAACAGCAAAAATGTTCAAAATGAATTCACAAAAATATTGCATACATTGAACAGACTGGGAATCCTGAAAACCGGTGAGTTGAATAAAATAATGATGAAATATCTAATGTAAAAGTATATGACAGAAATTTCATTACGATTCAACAGTACAAAACAGAGACAAAATTGGTGTCAGCAAGAGTCATGATTTGAAAAAAGATTCAATAACCTCTTAAATTAACGAATGATTTGAAATATGAAATGGCAGTGAATGTTATCAATATGACATACAGTTGGTACAATATCAGAGATATTTTTGAAAATAATCAAATGAAATACAGCTATGACAAAGGTGTAAACTGGGAAACAATAACATTCGTTGACGGGATGTATTCATACGGACGATATCAATAGTTACATTCATGAGTATATGAGTAAAAAAAGCCATGTACTGAATCCATTCTGAAACAGACAAACAAAATTCATGTATGGTATTTAACATGTATTTCGTTTTGTCAACATATCGCATTTTGATTGAACTTGATGAAAACTATCGAGTGGATCTGAGAAATCTTGATTTCAGAAAACTTATCGGTTTCGATTTCTCAAAATTAGTTTCAGCCACAGAAATATGGAACAAATCTACCTGATATTACAAGAGGAGTAGATGAAATTTATATCAATTGTGATATGGTGATAGATAGCATTGTTTGATGGAAATAGCACAAATACAGTTATACCAGTCACAGATCTCGTCAGAAGTTTACCTTTCACTTACAAACCTCGTTTTCTTTCATGGAATCCTGTCTCAACACATTCAATCAGCTCAATACGCTTTTATGTCACAGACTCTTCTAGACAACAGTTGATTTAAATGGGATAGATTGGTATATTGAGTTATTCTTGAGAGGTGTGGAATTATAAAAACCTAATAGTATATGAACGGTTTGAGTTTAAAAAATATGAACAACATGGTGAAGGCATCTTTTACCTGACATTGCCAAAACAGCTGTAAAAAAAGCAGCCACAACAATTGGTGAACATGCTGGCAAAAAAGCTGGTGACAAAATCATAAACTTTGAAAAAGAGAAAAAGTGGAAAACAAGAGTGGAACTGAGAGTGTGAGCCAGACTGGTGGTTAAATCAAAGAAAGAGAGGCAGACCTCGTAAAATCAAATAACTTTTATCTAACACATATATATGTCAAACTATCGTGACTCAAAATATATCGAAAGATATGAAGATGTGGTGTTCGAACTAGAGACAGCACTTATTACTGTAGTAGCAAATAATGCTCATCAGAGGAAAACAGTTTACCGTTTCGTTGTTGATAACAGTGGAAGAGACTACACCATTTGACTGGTATAATGCCCGTTTTAATGTTATTTTCAAAGAAAAATAAGCTTGCAGATGGAGCTGACATTGCTGCTGCAGATCGAAAATTGGTATTGTTAATTCAGTTCACGCTCTTATTAACACCATAAATGTAAAAATGAATGGCTCTTGATGTTTATGAATGCCGTGATGCAACCAAGCCACAAATATTAAGTCATTGCTTGAGTATTCACAGGGTTATGCTGTAAGTCAGGGAACCAATGAGTTCTTCTATCTTGACACCAGCAGAAGGTGCTGAAAACAGAGTGGCACAAGCTGCTTATAACAAAGGATTTCTCAGATCGTAAAAGCTTTGCTTAATGCAATGGTGGTGAAATAAATGCAGAGATAGCCTTGAACAGATACGGTTTTTTCAAGAGCTTTTGGGATGAACTATGCCTAACTCAAAAGTAGAGGTGAACCTAACACTTGAGAGTGATGACAATTTGATTTGGCAAGCTACTGGTGAATGTCGTGTGGTACTAACTAAATTCCAGCTAATTGTTCCTCGTATTATTTTCAATTCTGCGGGAACGTCCTTATACATGAGCAAGTATCTTGACAACAGAAAAGGGACTTACATGAGAGAAATGGTTGAGAGAGGCAATTCAACAACAACAAACAGACTGCCAATTTCCGTATTTCCACAGGAATAAACAAACCCAGGCATGTTTTTGTATTCATCATCAATGATGCCAATGATTCGTCTCAGACAGCCAATAAATTTCTCTATAACACATTCTCAGTTGCAAATAACCAAACTTTGACTGATTGTTATCTTGAAGTTGGCAACGGAAATGATTATCCAGAGGTTCATTATAAACCATCAACAGAACCAACAAGAGTATTTAGAGATGTTTTGAAATATGTTCAAGCTGTAAATGATTTCAGTGAAAGTACCCTTCTTAACAGGGGCAACTTCGGTACAAAATCCCTTTCATTTATTTTGATTTTGACGAAACAGAAACAGGATATCAAAGATGGAATGACAAAACTGACTTTCAAATACACTTTGAGTGCTGCAACAAATGCTGATTACAGTGTGTATGCACTGGTCCTCTATGAGCAGGATATTGAGATGAGAAAGACTGATGGAAAATTAATTCTGAGATCAATGTAAAAATAATAAATAAATAAATAAAATTAATTAAATAAATAAATCAAATATATTAAATATAATTAATGATTAATTGATAATTGAATTATTATTTTTTTAATACAATTTAGTATAAACATATTATATGGACTACTTATCATCCACATGGAGTGAGACTGTCAAAAAGTCAGAAACAAAAGCTAGCAAAAGCTTATGCAACAAATTTACACCTGTAACAATAGGTTGACGAATAGTGAATTGTCTGGAAATGATCACACTAATGTTGACTAGAGACAAATCAACAAACTGATTAAATCGAGTAGATCAGGAAAAGGTTCAGACATCAAGATATCAAAAAATCAAATCAGAAAAGCAGTTGTAGAAGGAGCCTCTCTTTTGGTCCAGTCTTTTTTTCACTTGGAACAAGACTATTGCCTTATGCAGGTAAAGCAGTAGCTAAAGCGGCTCCAGCATTGGCTACAGGTGCTCTTTCTTCATTAGCAAGTCTCGGTGTTGATAAACTATTTGGGAAGAAAACAAAGTGGAGGGATTTCTTATTCCTAATGCCAATTTATCCCAATTATTGAATGTAGGAAATTTATTGAATACGAGACAGATGGCAGATATTATTCAAAAAATGCAGTATGGTGGAGGACGTTGTTATCAAACCAACAAAAGCGCAGACTGGACAATTTATTGGAACAATACTCGCCAGTATTGGAATTCCTTGGGCCATAGAAGCAAATTAGAAAAATTAATGAAAGGTTTGCACGTTGAAAGCAGCCGTCGCAAGACGGTCATTACCAGTTCATGTTCCAGATTCCATTGCAATAAATAAAAATAAAAGTGGTGGGAAACATGCTATGATGCCATGGCAATTCCCTCCTGTTTTTGGTACATGGGATAACCCAATAGGCATGGGAATGAAAAAAAAAAGAAAAACCAAAGGAAAGGACTTCTACTGGCAAAAACAGTCCATTCAATTCAATCCCAATTCTAGGAACCATTTTGTAAATAAACCCTTATCCAACTTTGATTTAATCAATTGGGTTAAAACAACTTGGAATAAAACATTTTAGAGGAGTATTTTCAAGAGACAATCTGCCAAACCTGATGAGAACAATGAATGTGCAATAGTCAATCTTGATTTCAAAATTGGACCAGGTACTCATTGGGTATGTTATCGGAATTTCAAAAATGATAAATACTGTGAATACTTCGACTCTTTCGGTTTGATGATGCCAACAGAAGTTCAAATATATATGTTGACAAGCGGTAAACAACTTGAATACTCTGGTGATGAGATACAAGAAAGGGATTCAGTCTTGTGTGGATATTGGTGTTTGTACTATCTTCTTGAGAGACAAAAAGGCAGATCTATTCTGGATACAATAAATAATTCCAAATTCAGTCCAACAGATACGAGTGTCAATCACAGATTCATTATAGATTACTTCGAAAATATCTAACCTATTGGTATATGAAGTCTTATTGTGTCAAACAGAAGAAAGTCACTGAATGTGTCCCAGGAAGTGAAAGATATCAGAAGACGAAAAATGGTCGAACTATGATGAAATGCACTTGTGCTGAGTGTGGAATAACAAAGACTAAATTTGTCAGAAATCGGGGAAACTAATTAGCCCGTCTGAAGGGGCGGGCATACTAGATTCGGCCGCAGATATGGCACTAACAGGATTTTTGGAACATGGAGTCCCTTATTTAGCAAAGAAGGGTGTTGAAATGGGTAGATATTATGCATCAGAAGCAATGAGAAATCCAAAGCTGCAAAAGAAATTAATTGACAAAGGACTTTCCCTCGCAAAGCCTGCAATCACAAAGGTTGGGTCAGAAGCTTTGAAACAACTCTCAACAAAAGTGAGACCAAATATTCGTTACAAAACAGATATCAAAGGATTAGATTATGGCGATGCTATTGACATTCATAAATTAATTGGAAAAATACCAAAACCCAAAGCAGGTTGGACTCCAAGTAAGTATAAATATATGGGCCCTTATAATCCATTGGATGAACAACTGGAATATGATCCATTGACTGGAGAGGTGTTAAAATGGAATGTCCTATCTTACAATAAAGTAGATGAGATTGCAGCTTACCATGATATTTGTTATGATATGGGAAAAAATAAGGGTGATTGTGATAGAACAATGGTCGAGTCACTAGATCAAATACCATATGGTGATATGCCAAAATGGGGTCAAACAGCTAGATTCTTAATTGACAAAAAACAGAAATTAGGTCTTGGTGTTTCAAAAACGGAAAAAGCCGTCGAGTGAAGAAAACTGGCAAGAAAAACTAGCTGATGAATTACATGCACCCATAAAACGAAATTTCACTCGGCGGCGTGTGATTGTAAATAAAATTGATGAAATATGGGCAAGTGATCTAGTTGAAATTCAACAGTTCAGTAAATGGAATAAAGGTTATCGATATCTTCTTATGGTTATTGATGTCTTCAGCAAATATGGTTGGATTGTCCCATTGAAGGATAAGAAAGGTGAATCTGTCACTGAAGCATTCAAAACAATATTCAAGGAAGGCAGAAAACCACAGTATTTATGGGTCGACAAGGGAAAAGAGTTTTACAACAAACACTTGAAGGACTTGCTAGAGAAACATAGTGTACAGATGTACTCAACTGAGAATGAAGAGAAGTCATCAGTAGTTGAAAGATGGAATAGGACAATGAAGTCCAAAATGTGGAAACAGTTCACAGTTCAAAGTAATACACAGTATTTAGACATGTTACCAAAATTAGTGAAACAGTACAACAACACAAAACATTCAAGCACAAAGATGACACCCGTTGAAGCATCTGATAAGAGGAATGAAGGAACTGTTTACTTCAATTTGTATGGTGATATGGAGCCATTAAAACAGAAACCGAAATTTAAGGTTGGTGACAAGGTCCGAATATCTAAGTATAAACGGAATGTGTTCGACAAGGGCTATACACCAAATTGGACTGAAGAAGTATTTACAGTTGATACGATCCAATACACTAATCCAATCACTTACAAACTAAAAGATCTTAGAGGAGAAGATATTGAAGGGAGTTTTCATGAAGCTGAATTATTGAAAGCCAGACAGGATGTATTCCGTATTGATAAAGTCATTCGCAGAGATTACAAGAAAAACAAGCATTGGTGAAGTGGAAGGGTTACAGTGACTAATTTAACAGTTGGATACCGTTCAAGGATTTAAAAGAAATATGAAATTGTTTTAAGAGAAAATTATCTAACATATATAAGTAGACCCTACTGTATATATACTGTTATTTGCTATTATATTATATGTAGCCAAGAATATTATTATTCCTGACTATATTTAAACACAGGTCGAAAATGAATTAAAAAATAAATTACTATAATATACAAATGCAAAAATATTCCTACGATAATAAAGAATTAGATGTATCAATAGACTGTTATGTTGATGACAAAAATGATATATGGTTCAGAGGTAGAGACATTGCCAATATTCTCAACTATAAAAATCCGCAAAAAGCAATCAGAGATCATGTTGATTCTGAAGATAAAATCTTATTGGACTTCAAACTGTCCATAAATTCCAAAACAAAGTCAATTTTCGCTGATGCAATCGAAAAAACTTTCAAATGTTTTTTTATAAATGAAACGGGATTCCATTCACTTTTATTCTCATCCAAAAAACAAGAAGCCAAAGAAATCAAACATTGGGTCACTAAAAAGGTTTTACCATTAGTTAGAAAACGAATATATCAAAAACAGTTCAACAACAGAAATAATAACATGCTGATGATTGAAAGTGAAGATGATCTGCACTACAAGATTGTGTCATTCATCAGAAAGAAATATGAAGGTGCATTAATGGTGGCGGGATTAGGTGAAAATCAAATAAGCTCAAACATGCGAATCAGAAGTTATAAGAAAGGATATATGGCTGGACAGTGTGATTTAATGCTGATGAATCCCACAAGAAAACACAGTGCTCTTTGTCTTGAATTCAAAAGCCCAACAGGTGTGTATCAAGTGACGGATAAACAAACAACTATGAAGAAAATGTATGAGAAAAACAATTGTAAATACATCATGAGCAACTGTTTCGAAGACTTAATCCACGAAATAACTAAGCACATGGAAGAGAGTAAATTATACATATCAAGAAAAGAAAAATAACATATTTAAAATAAAATATAGTATATATTTTATATGGAAAATAAAAATGTTAAAAGAGGTCGTGGAAGGCCGAAAGTATTCACCGCAGAAGAACGGAAGAATCATAAAACATCGTACATGCTAAATAAAGAATGGTACTGTAACATATGTAAGACAGGACGTAACTACACAATGGCAGGGAAATCTTGTCATATTAAAACAAAAAAAAAACATCAAAAAATATTCTTCAATAATTACAATTCAAAAGGATCCAGTAATTGGATCAATTGAATTCTCAACCATATTTAAACGCAGACGGAAATGTTTTAAAGAAATAATAACTATAGATATATCATAAATGGAAAAAATTATCGAAACTAGTAGTAATATGGACAAGAAAAGTCTTAAAAAATTGAGCAAATCTAAGCTAATCGAGTTGTTGTTGAAGCAACAGAAACCAAAAATTATTATAGTTGATGATACAAAACCTGTACCTAAACCAAGAACAAGACCAATTCCTGCACCTAGGACTGTCAGGCCGATTCCCGCCCCAAAAACCGAATAGACCAACTGTGAAAGAATTGGTTGATTACTTCGAAAGAAAAAGATTACCAGCACCACCAAAAGAATGGTTCGAAGAAATAGAACAATTGAAAAAGAGACCAATTCCCGCCCCAAGAGCCAAAAAGCCTGTGCCGGTTCCAACACCCAGAACAAAAATAGAGCAAACAGAGAAAGCTCTGAAGGGCTTCACAAAATCTTTTGAAATCAGTATAAAAAATAACAAAGACCCGCTTGCGCAACTGCAAAACACAAGAAAGGCTGTTGCATATAATATTATAAAATTGTTGAATGAAATTAAAGGTCTCAAATTTTTTGAAACGCTAAAGGTAACATTTGCAAAAATGACTGACGGAGCAATAGAATACAAAACCGCATATTTCAACAGTGTAGCTCAAACAATTGTGAATAATCTGGAAGTAACTGAATCACTACAGTTGTCAAAAGACCAAATAATGAATAAGATTGCAGTTTGGGTATCTGAAGGTTCTGGTTGGACAATTGAATCTGTTGACAGCCATTATCTTAATGTTGTGAAATATAAACCGATGAGAGGTTCTTCATACATAAAACTGCCAGCAGAATTACGAAATAAAAAAGGTTTAATTAACGTGAAAAATGAGGATAATGAATGCTTCCGATGGTGCCACATCAGACACCTGAACCCACAAGACAAAGATCCACAGAGGATTAAAAAAGTTGACAAAAAATACATTGAAAAATTGGATTACACTGGTATTGAATTTCCAGTAACTAACAAACAATACAACAAAATAGAAAAACAAAATGAGATCAACATCAATGTATTCGGTTATGAGGAGAAACAACCTTATCCAATATATGTATCAAAAGAGAAATATGCAGACTGCTTGAATCTGCTTCTAATAACTGAAAATGAAAACAAGCATTATGTGCTAATCAAAGATCTCAATAAGTTTATGTACAATCAAACAAAGCACAAAGAAAGAAAACACTTTTGTATACACTGTCTTCAATGCTTCAGCTCTGAAAGGGTTCTGAATGATCACAAGGACAACTGCATGCAAGTAAATGGCACACAGGCAATAAAAATGCCAAACAAAGATAACAACATGCTGAAATTCAACAACTTTCATAAACAACAGCAGGTACCATTTGTGATCTATGCTGATTTTGAGGCCATCACTGAAAAAATACACGGTTGCCAACCCAACAGTGATAAATCATATACAGAGGCTTATCAGAAGCATACTGACTGTGGATATGGTTATAAAGTTGTTTGTTGCTATGACGATAAATACAGCAAACCAGCAGTAATATACAGGGGTGAAAAGGCTGTGTACAAATTTATGGAAGCTATGCTGGAGGAAGTCAAATATTGCAAGAATGTTGTGAAAAAAAAAAATTTAACAAACCATTGAAAATGACTGAGGATGATGAAAAAGAATTCCAAAAAGCTGAAATGTGTCACATCTGTGATAAGAAGTATACTGAAAAGGATATTAGAGTCCGAGATCATTGTCACATTACTGGTAAATACAGAGGTTCTGCTCACCAAGATTGTAATCTGAAACTCAGAGTGAACCCAGAAGAAATAAAAATTCCAGTTATATTCCACAATCTGAGAGGTTATGATAGCCATTTCATTATGCAAGAGATTGGAGCCATTGTCAAGAAACACACTTACAAAAACAAGAAAGGTGAAGACTGTCAAATGAATATCAATGCTATCCCAAATAACATGGAGAAGTATATGGCTTTCATGCTTGGCAATCACTTGACCTTCATTGATAGCTTCCAATTCATGAGCTCAAGTTTGGAAAAACTTGTAGGCAATCTACCTAAAGAAGCCTTAAAATACACCTCACAAGAGTTCAAGGGAAAGGATCTTAATCTGATGGCACAGAAAGGTGTTTATCCTTACGACTACAAGGACAGTTTCGATCAATTCAATCAGAAGCTGCCCTCAAAAGAAGAATTCTATAGCATACTGAGTGATACGCATATATCAGATGAAGACTATGCGCATGCTCAAAATGTGTGGAATACATTCTCAATCAAAAATATGGGCGATTATCATGATCTGTACCTTAAAACAGATGTACTCCTACTGGCTGATGTATTTGAAAACTTCAGAAAAACATGCCTTGAGTACTACAAACTGGACCCGTGTCACTATTTCACATCTCCAGGGCTATCTTGGGATGCCATGTTAAAGATGACTGACATTAAACTAGAGCTTATGGTTGATATTGATATGTTTCAATTCATTGAAAAGGGTATGCGTGGAGGAATCAGCTATATAGCCAACCGTTACGGTAAAGCAAATAATAAATACATGAAAGAGCATGATGAGAAGGCGCCCTCGAAATATATCATGTATCTTGATGCAAACAATCTGTATGGTTGGGCAATGAGCCAATACCTTCCAACTGGCGGATTCAGATGGATGACACAAAAACAGATCAATAATTTAGACCTGGCTGTCTATAAAGAAGATAGTGCAAAGGGTTTGATACTTGAAGTTGATTTAGAATACCCCCAAGAGTTACATGATCTTCACAATGACTATCCACTTGGACCGGAAAAGGTCAAAGTGACTGGGGACATGCTATCAGATTATTGTAAAAACATCGCGAAGAAACATAAAATATCAACTGGTTTGGTACATAAACTGATACCAACATTAAGCAACAAAGAAAAATACGTGCTCCATTATAGGAACCTCCAATTATATACTGATCTCGGTTTGAAAATAACTAAAGTCCATCAAGTGTTAGAGTTCAATCAATCCCCATGGTTGAGACAGTACATCGACTTCAATACTCAGAAAAGAACTGATGCTAAAAATGCCTTTGAGAAAGACTTTTTCAAGCTGATGAATAACAGTGTATTTGGAAAAACGATGGAAAACCTCAGAAAGCGAGTAGACCGCAGATTGGTGACTGATGAGAAGAAGCTATTGAAATTAGCTAGTAAACCCACTTATGTTAGCAGTAAAATCTTCAATGAAAATCTAGTAGCTGTTCATAAGATAAAAGAAACACTTACTTTAAACCGGCCAGCATACGTGGGGATGTGTATTCTAGACCTTAGCAAGACACTGATGTACGATTTCCATTACAACTACATTAAACAAAAGTACGGTAACAAGGCCAAGCTGCTCTTCACAGACACAGACTCATTGACCTATGAAATTGAAACTCAAGACGTCTATAGAAATTTCTGGAACGATAAAGATAAATTCGATAACAGCGACTACCCTGAAAGCTCGCCGTATTTCAATAAGACTAATAAAAAAGTTATTGGCAAATTCAAAGATGAGGCAGCAGGAGTACCCGTTTGCGAATTCATCGGTCTACGATCGAAAATGTATAGCTATATGAAAGATAACCAAAATGGAGGAAAAACAGCAAAAGGAATAAAAAAGAACATAATCAAAAATAAAATCAAACATGAAAATTATAAAGACACTCTATTCAATAATAAACAGTTGCATCATAGAATGAAAACAATCAGAAGTCAGAACCATCAACTTGGAAGTTATGAGATAAATAAAGTATAACTCAGCTGCTTTGACGACAAGCGGTATATTCATGATAATGGCGTGACAAGCTATGCATATGGACATTATAAAATCTAGCTGTTGCGGTGTTTTTATCGCCTCAAACCCACTGATTTGCCCAGTTCAGGATAGTATTGTGAGTTTTGTTGTATATTTAATTTAAAATACTGCCCTCTTTCTGACCCTTTACCCGAAGAATTAGCATATGTGACAGGAACATTTGTCGGGGGTTTCCCTTTCGAATGAGTCATCAAACTACGTCACTATGTTTAGGGGATTCTAGATTTTTCGCTTTTTACACATGCGTATTATTTTTTATCTTTGAAAATTTCATTTATGTACCACAAGCATAAAAATGAAAATACAAACGCAAATATAAGGGTTTTTTCACACAGATAAAGTGTGGCTTGTATACAGAGTATCTAACGATTGGAAAAAGCGGGGGCCTTTCGTTAGCGAAATGTATACAAGCCACCCCGTGGAATAACGAAAAACCCCCGCCGTTATTCCATGGGTTAAAAAAATGAAAAAAAAAAATAAAAAATAAAAAATAAAAAATCACCCTGAGATGGTGTCGGATTGTTGGGTAGAGCTATAGTTAAGCTTCGGCTTGTGAGAAGTGCCGGTTCAATCTCAAGCCGGAGGGTGAAAAAAACA
>JAEMWC010001063.1:152500-225000 GCA_016490735.1 Pachyseris speciosa | reverse complement strand
ACAGTTAAGCCGTTAAAATATTCGTTCTTAATTGATTCAGACGCCGAACTTTTCATGTACTCAGTAATTGAATGCATTAGGTTCGGTTCATGAAAGGTATGGCGTCACTGTCATTTAGGGAGCTTAATCAAAGAAGACAGCAACGGCAGCGAGAAGCCACTAAACAATAGGCTTAATGAGCAAAACCAATGGCTCCGCACGATGTTTTTGCATTTCGGCAATTCTTTTCTTTTTATTTTCTTACTTTGACGTCGTTCATAGTCACTTAATTAGTTCCTGGACATGTCGCCAGAAGCAAAATTATATTTGAAATGACGTTCTCGTTCCCGTCGCCGTCGTCGCTAACGACATTTCATAGAGCATACAAACGAAAATTTTCCGAGTTTAAGCCGTATATATAGACATTTTATCGTTTGTTCTATCTGTGAAGACGTCTGGAAGGCGATTGTCAAATTAAAAGTTATGATTTCGTCACTGTCGACGTTTAACTCGGCAATGATGTGAGTTAATTTGTAAAACTGAAAGTTTCAGGTTTCATACAGCAAAACTTCAGATATAACGTGACTTGGACATTAATGACAGTTATTTTTTTTAAAGGCAGCTGTTAATACATGTTATTTAAACCCTCTGTCAAATAAAGTTTTGTTGGATCAATTTTACGGTGTCTAGCCTTTTGCTTAACTTCAAACAAACTGTTTTGGCCCTTCTACCTTCGCATGAAAAGAAGAAAATTACGGGTAAATTGACGTATCCCAAAAAGGGAGCCACCCCTTTACTCGGGAATAGCTCAAAGTTTAGTTTCAGTTTCAGTTTCAGTTTATTTTTTGCCACTTATTGTTATTTTAAATTACAAGATAAATATGTCTTTAACTACAAGAGATATTATATAATCGATAAGAGAAAAGCATTAGGCGAGGATACCCATATAGAAACCATTAGGGCTTATTCGGGCTACAGGCACCTCAAGAAAATACAACTATAAAATGATAATTTAGGCGTGTCTTAATTAATTTGTAAGCACATTTAGGTTAAAAAGCAAGAACACAAACAAACAAACAAAATGAACAAAGTAAGGGAAGTCGGTTCAGGAGGAAAGTTTTTAATTTAGATTTAAATTGAGAAAAACTGTCAGCATTCTGAATTTCTGTATTGAAAGAATTAAGCAGTTTAGGTCCTTGAAAGCGTATTCCAAATTGTCGGATATTCGTTCTACAAGAAAATAAGCAAAAGGCATTGGAGTTTCTAGTATTATAATGATGAATTTGATTAGTCAGCAAAAACATTTCATTGAATGCATCAGGAAGGAGGCCTTTCTTAAAAGAAAACATAAACTTGCAAATTTGAGATCGATAAATATCACTGAGTTTCAGAATTTTCAGCTGCTTAAATATTGGTTCAGTATGAGCATCGAATTCGCTTCTTGATATGATTCTTAAAACCTTTTTCTGAAGTAAAAAAAATGCGATTTAGATTAGAAGGATAGGTCGATCACCATACTGATATGTAGTAAACAAGGTAAGGATAAACTAAGCTAAAATATAAGGTGCACAAAGAGGAGGTGGGAAGGCAAAAACTTGCTTTATAAATTATGCCAATAGATTTTGATATTTTTCTAGCCACATTAGCAATGTGTGGTTTCCACGTTAAATTTTCGTCAAGAATAACACCTAAAAACACGGTTTCTTTTACTCGTCCAATGGCACATCGACTAATCTCTAGATTGATGTCGTGTTTGCCTTTTTTGTCTGGATTTAAATACTGTAAAATTAGTTTTTTTTAATTTATTGAAAGCTTATTGGCTTGGCACCAGTCAGTTAGGTTAGGTAATTCTTCATTCAAAATTTTTTCAATTTTTGTGTGAAAAGAAGATATTAGTATCGTCAGCGAATAGAATGAAGTCTAAAACTTTTGACACATCACACATATCATTAATGTAAATTAGGAAAAGAAAAGGACCAAGAATGGAGCCTTGAGGGACACCACACTTAATAAAATGGTGTAAAGAATGACAGCTATTAAATTGGACAAATTGTTGTCTGCTTTTTAGATAATCAGAAAACCAGTTAAATGCAATGCCACGAATACCATAGTGTTGCAACGTATCTAAAAGTATTTGATGATTAACAGTGTCGAAAGCTTTAGACAGATCAATAAATATTCCTACTGTAACCTCATTATTATCGATAGCTGAAGAAATTTTATCATATAATGCTAAGGCATATTCAGTTGAATGATGTTTACGAAAACCAAATTGATTGCCGGAAAGTATCTTGTATTTACTTAAGTTATAAACAGGTTTTTCCAACATTTTAGAGAATGAAGGTAGAACAGAAATAGGTCTGTATTTTGAAAATATTGATTTATCACCAGCTTTGAACAAAGGCACAACACGAGCAATCTTTAGCTCTACTGGGACAATTCCAGAGGTGATGGATAGATTAAAAATATGGGTCAAAGGGCTACTAATTGAAATAATAGTTTCTTTGATTAGACTCATGGGAACATTATCAAAACTCGTAGCTGCCCCAGCACGCAACGAACTGCATAAATTGATAACTTCTTGTTCGGAAGTCTCTTCAAAGAATAAAGAATTCACAAAATTTCCAGAAAGAAAGGAACGATAAGACTTTTGAGATACGGGAATATTATTGGCTAGACTGGGACCAATATTGGTGAAATATTTACAAAACTGTTCAGCAATTTGTCCTGGATCAGAAAGCTCTTGGTTACTAGATTTAAATACAGATGGTAAGTTCTGTTTCGAAGATTTCTTATTCAAGACCTCATTGAGCAACCTCCAAGTGCTTTTAACATTAGATTTTGCTTCTTCAATCTTATTCCCGTAATAAAGACGTTTAGCAACTCTTAATGAATCATTGGGCTTATTTTTGTAGCACTTGTAAAGAAACTCTGTTTGAGCGGTAGGGTTGTTAAGAAGACATTTATATAATACATTCTTTTTTTAATTGATTTCAAAAGCGCTCTAGTAAGCCAGGGTTTATAAAGTGTATAACCTTTAGCCTTGACTTTTTTCAACGGAAAGCGGCGATTGTAAATAGCTGTATACTTCTTGAGAAAACTTCCATACGCCTGGGAAGGATCACTATAACCTGGCAACTCCGCCCAGTTGACATTTTCAATCTCTGACTTAAAATTAGTTAAATTTTGCTGATTTTTGGAGCGAAAGGTAAAATCCTTATTTCTCTCAAAAGCCTGTTCATACCCTGATATAACAGCGAAAATGGGAAGATGATCAGAAATGTCATTTAAAAAAAGACCGCTAATAGATTGATTAAGCGATTCATTGGTGAAAATGTTGTCAATTAGCGAGGCCTTGTGTGAAGTTATTCTAGTAGGGCGGGTAATCAAAGGAAGAAACATTCTGGAATTCATTAAGTCTAAAAATTCACTAGTGGCTTGATGACAAGAATGGTTCATTAAATTTAGATTACAGTCGCCCATCAGAAACACGGTTTTATTCTCTTTAGAAATAGCGCTAACTAATTGTTCTAGTTCAAAAATGCAATCTCTCAACTTATGGTCGGGTGGTCCATAAATAACTCCGATCACTATGTTTTTTTCTCTTTGTTTTACTGATTTCAACAAACAAAGACTCAGCACAATCTTCGGACGGTGTTTAAACTCTAAATAATCAGCGAGATAAAGGCCGACACCTCCACCAGTCCTACCAGCCCTATGATTATGAATAAAATTGAAACCAGGGATATCAGACGAATGACTGGAATCATTTAGCCATGTCAGAAATACCAATAACAGAAAATCTGAGCACAACACTTCCTAACAAATTAGAAAATTTATCCAACTTATGGGAAATACTATGAATGTTTAGGTGAAGAAGTGCTAGGTTACCCCAATTTTTGGCAAGATTTCCGCACAGCCCCATACATTAATTATGCATTCAATCTTTGTTCTAAGAAAACAATAGCGGTAACAATGGTAAGCCTTTGGGACTTCTGCTCTTTGTTTCAGAAATTCTATATTTTTTTCCAAGTCATTTTGGAAACAGGAAACTTTTGTCGCGCTTTTCCTTCGAAAGCCCTAATTTCAAGTATATCTTGCTAGGTTTTCTTTTGGAGTTTTAAAGTAATTCAGTTTTGGGAAAAATTTCCATATAGCCCCATACATTAATTATACATTCTAGCTCATTAATTATGTATACGCCTCATTGTTTTTTAAGACAATGACTTATTCCCTAGGGTTTCGCATATATACATTGCTAATTATTACTCACTGTAGCAATAAAAGAGGATCAATTAACCGTGTCGTTTCTCTCTCTTTTTCCTCCTTTCCCCCCGACTCTTTTCCCCGCTATATTTCCACTATTTTTCTATTCCAAGGCCCCCTTTTTTTTCTCTATCTCTTTCAATTTCTTTGACTGCTCTACTGGGCTCTGAACCGTCGCTCTACGCTCGACTTTCTGTTTACCAGTCCGTCACCTTACCATTGCGCTACGCAAACGAGTTGCAAGGTACTCGTCAACAACTAAGTTTTATCTTACCTATCAATGGAAAAAAATCTTCATAACAATATACACAAAAGAAATGTACGAGAGACCTACTTTGCACAAAAGAATGGGTTTACTGTACCCTTTGATTGGTCCATTTATAAAAAAGCAAATTAGGAATATTTATTTCCGTTCTGCTGTATACCAAAACGACGTGTTTTGTCGCGCGAAAATGACCCAAATGAACTTGATCGCACTCACGAAGATCCTTCGGGATCACGACCAGTTCATAGACTGGTGCAAGGAACAGAACCTGCTCGATAAAACGTCCTCAACCTGGGTGCAGCAACGCATTCAGCTGGACAAGAGCTTCATCGCAAGAAGGGTATGAGTGGCGATGATCGAAGAGTGGTTGCGATGGAATGGCATCAATCATGGTTTTATGGCAACAAGCTTTTCATCAAAAAGTGTTAGCCCCAACATGCACTTAGGCGCACAAATTTACCTCAACTCAAGCGGTGTACGAAACCTCAGTGGGGGAAAAGTAAGACTTCTGGCACAAATTATGTGCAAATACCCACCATGCATAATTTATTCCATACAAAACCTTCTAGTTTTGCCTCATTAAAAAAGGAGGAATCGACCTCGTTAAAAATGGCGGCTCATTAATATTCCACCAGAAGACAAGATGGCATCCAAATGGGGAGTCCTATTGTTTAATCCGAGATGGTGGCCAAAAATTCCCAGACGCTAGGGTAAGAGGGTGGCATGCCCGAACATGCCCTATTGTTGTCTGTTAATTAATTCAAAATGGCACCCAAAGGTGCTGTCGAATGACGCAATACCTGCCATTAAGGAGAATGATGTCATCTCTATCAAGTGGGATGAAGTCATGTTATTTTAGGTGTAAAATCAAGGATGACGCAAGACCATGAAAATGGGGCTTAGCTCAGCAATCAAGCGTAGTAGGAAGCTTGATTGTATCTCTTCATATGAAAACATGGCAGACTTTACAAATAAACTAGTGATTGAGAGAAAGCAAGTATCATTGTTACTATTTTATCCATCTTGAATGAAAAAATTACAACAGAGTGAATAAATCCTCGTGCGAGGAAATTATTGGATGGCTACCTCGTCATTTCAGCGGTACGCGCCCCGCTCTCATTGTGAAATCAGAAGGAAACATGGTTTTTGATTCGAGTTTTACCCTGGCTTAAAATTGCCGGAAAAAAACTAGAGGTTGGCCCTATAATGTTTCCCCAAAATAAAAAGTAAAAACAGGTATGGCTATATACAATAAAAATCCTTTAAGAACTATTTACAATCAATAAAATTAGATAACTAAAGATAAACAATCAGTTAATAAATATTTAGAAAGCGCTTTAGCGCGCTCTTAAAACGAGTCAAGCTCCCAACCTCAACAACAGAACCTGGTAGACTATTCCAATGCCGTACGATTCGGATAGAAAAGGAACATTTATATGAATTACACTTTGCTGCGTGTTTCGAGTGTGGGTCACTTCAGCTTCCAGGTTTTACCCTGGCTTATTGTAGAAAAATCGAAAACTTCGATTCTTCGATTACGATGGAAACACTGAAAGCTAATGACAGTTCCACTTTAGTTCAGTTTACTTATGGAATATTTAATATTACAGAAATTACAGAGACACACAGCGAAATGTGAATATAAATGAATAGACAGCGGCGCAGAGGGATCGAGACAAGAATAGTTCATTAGATGTTATTGTTGTCCCTCGAACCTTTACATGCAAATTTCAGTCACACGCGGATTCACTTGCAAAACATGTTATTGTGGTCAACAGGTTACTGAGACGAGAATACAAACATCTTCTCTTAAAGTTACCCGCAATCATTTTTACCGGAACAGTTTTATGAAATTGTATTCGGTTCCCATGGGCGTCTCGCAACAGAAAACCGACAGAAACCGACAGAAACCGACAGAAAACCGACAGAAACCGACAGTTGCATCAATGTAAGAAAAAAACCGAATGAATGAATATGGGACGCGAAAATGCTAAGCGGTAACCCTAAGGATACGTAAGTCGTAAAAATCCTGCGTGCCTCGGAATTGATATTTTGCAAATCAGCTCGCTTCCTCGAGGTCAACTCTCAATTATAGGTAAACAAGAGTCAGTTCACGTTGTTTTAAACGATCAATTGAAGCGCACGACTAATGATGATGAATTACACGGACTTGAAAATTAAACACACACTACAGAGACTTAAAATGCAGTGAATTCGAAATGAATAAAAGTCAACCGCATTTCTTTCAAGCAATTTCAAACACTTTAGTACGTTAGCAAGAGCTATAACAAATAGACGCATTTGCAAGCAACTAAGGCCAGGGTGCACTTTAATATAGTGAGAAGCAAACACAACTTTATTGAGGCCGGTCCTTTGTCAGCAAGGTACCCGCACAAAGTCGAAAAAAGTCACCCTCATGTTTTAGCACAGCCGAGAAAAGTCGCCCTCTTGTTTTAGCATGGTCGAGAAAAGTCGCCCTGTTGTTTTAACATAGTCGAATAAAGTCACCCTCCTGTTTTAACAAGGTCGAAAAATCCTATCATCAAATTTTCACTTTTCGTTCACGCTAATTGTGGAAATAACATACTACACATGTGTCTTAGCGAATCCGCTCCCACAAGTGCTCAACAACCCGTTAACATTAAATCGATGATTCTGCTTCCCGGCCCTTGATAACTCATCCAGCTGTTGACGGAAGCAAGGAAGGAAGGAAGCAAGCAAGCAAGCAAGAAAGTAAGTTAGTGGAAAGATCATAATGAGCTAGGATAATATTAGGA
The DNA here is from genome assembly GCA_016490735.1 of Pachyseris speciosa. Classification (NCBI taxonomy): domain Eukaryota; kingdom Metazoa; phylum Cnidaria; class Anthozoa; order Scleractinia; family Pachyseridae; genus Pachyseris; species Pachyseris speciosa. Next base: position 217,713 of record JAEMWC010001063.1, on the reverse strand, counting down.
TAATATTAAACAGCCTCTAATTTGAGTAGAAATAGTCGAGACAGTGGAATTTACACTGGGAAATCCTGGAATAGTGGGATGGACTCAGGAATGAGCCCCTTTGAAGTTGGAAGAGTGCAATACAGAGATGGAAATCTCGTACTGGTAAGAAATAGTAGAATGGACCCTAGGATAAATTCAATAGTAGGAATCCCTGCCTAGTAAAAATTTATATATTCGATTATACACTTTTTTACCTTTCATTTCTGTCTGTTTGATGTTGATATTTTGTGCATGTGTTTAATTTTAGTTTATCATTGACATTTCACGTTTGTATTAAATTTTGGTGATTGCACCTCATTTCAATGTCGATATTTGTAGTTCACCTTTATATTTAATTTTGATGAAGACATCTCATTTTATCGTTGACATTTCACGTTTATATTTATTTTTGGCGATTGCATCCCATCTCAGTTTCAATATTTGTAGTTTATTAACCTTTTCGTTAATGAAACTACAGCGTGAGTGATACTATACTTAATACGCTAGGTCTTTATTTAGAGTAAATTCGCTGACTCAGCAATAGTGGCGTCAGGCGGGTAGCTATAAAAGGCGCTCAAAGCACTGGTTGATATCATTTGAACGCAGCTCTTGAAGCAAACAACATCAAGAATGGAAGGAGGAGGAAAAAGAAAACGTGATGACTTGGAATGCCAGCGATGTGGAGAGGCGTTTATGGAGCCCGCCCATATGTATCGACATGTGAAACGATGTGGAGGACGCCATCAAGTGGAATGCCCTTACTGTTTAGAGCAATTTTCACGCAAAGATGCGCGAGACCGCCACGTTCGACGTAAGCATCCTCTATGCCCCAAGCCTGATTGCTTCCAATGTAAAAAATGTGGAGAAACATTCAACTACAAAGAAGTACTCCAAAAACACTTGGATCTTTGCAAAGTGCTAAAAAAAAGTTCACATGTACTTGGCCTGGTTGTAGCATCACCTTCACAAGAAAGCATGCTATGGAAGAACATATCCGCAACGATCACCAGCAACAGCAGCATCAGCAGCATGAGGCGGGGGTGAAAAGAGCGGCAGCAGAAACAGAGATGACTAAGCTGCCTGTGAAGGCATCGAGAACGATGATGCCCGATGAAGAACAAGTGGCTCTCGATGGAGCGAGCATCACAGCTACCTTCCTTCCTCAAACGAGACAAGAGGCAGAGGATCTCAAGTACTTCATGCGGGATTCACTGGACCGGCTAAAGCAGAGACTGGTCTATGCCCTTCGAGAAAAACAAGGCGTCAAGTGGAATGTCTACCTAAAAGTGAAGGTTAAAATAGACGCAGGATACGATGAGGAGCCCTGTCGAGCCAGCCCTACTTTTCGTGCTGGTCCCTTCACCTCCACCTACCCAGAGCAATTGGAGGAACAACTGAGAATGGCTAGTGAAACCTTAAGCATGCTGTTCACTAACTTCCAAAGCGGTGGCTCGGGTTGGACCTTGGAGCGAAACGATCATCTGCAGCTGAATATAGCAGAATATCGACCATTTAAAGGCTCCACCTACATCCCTCTTCCTCTCGACATCCAGAATAAGAAAGCAGTGATTAATGTAAAGAATGAAGATCCCTATTGTTTCATGTGGGCAGTGCTGGCAGCTCTCCACCCTGTCTCTAAGAACCCACAGCGTGTGAGTCATTATGAGCGGTACCGGGAGGAATTGAACTGGCAGGGCATTCAATTTCCAGTCAGCCAGGAAGGTATCAAGAAATTTGAACGGCAGAATCCCACCATCAGCGTGTCGGTGATTGGATATGAGCGGGAAAAAACAAGGCAAAGAAGGAGATATCTCCCCCTACTACATCCCTGACAAGAAAAGGCAGAAACACATCACTCTCCTCTTATGGTCTGAGGGGGACAAGAACCACTACGCGTGGATCAAGAACATCAATCGATTTCTTTCCAGTCAAACCAAGTATCATGGAGAAATGCATTATTGCGAACGCTGTTTCCACGGCTTCAAGCGTGAAAAGTTGCTGGCACAACATCATGAACTCTGTCAAACTTTTCCCGTGCAAAGAACTGAGATGACGGATGAAGGGGTGTATTTCCGAAATCACTACAAATCAGAACCTGCACCCTTTATGGTGGTTTTTGATTTTGAGGCCATCACCTCCAAAGTGACCAATGCTGTCACCTCTAAAACAGAAGTCTTACAAGAGCATCTTGCTTGTTAAGTTACAAGCCAAGAGTTAAAATTAAATTTAGAGACATGTACAAGTTGACATACTAGTTCTGAGGTGGAATGTAGCAGTCCCTCAGTGGAGTTTTACAGTCAGTCCGGTATTTATGCTAAAAGCTAAAATTAATTTTTGAAGCTGTAGCTAATATCAAACAATATTATCAAGTAGAAAGTTGGTTGTTTCAGATTAATTTGAGATCACGTTCTTGTTTTTTTTTTGTTGTTGTTTATTTACGCAAAAAATTCGTATTCTTCAAAATATGTGGGAATAGAAATTCGGATGCGAATTTCCTTGAGAAAGAAATTGAGGCGACCTAACTTTCTATGAAGAAAGAACTTGGTTTTAACTTTAATTTTATAAAATAGCTTAACTAGGAACACACAGTAATTTTTAAAGAGTTATTTTAACTCCAAAAGTGGAGTTAAAATTTTAGGTTAAATACAACCCCTTTTGGGGGGTTATTTTAACTCCTTTTTAAGGGTTATAATGACTCCAGTGTGGGAGTCACTTTAACTCTGCAAAATGAGTTATTTAAACTCCATAAGGGAGTTACTGTAACTCCAAATGTGGAGTTAAAATGTTAGGTTAAATATAACTCCTTTTTGGGGGTCATTTTAAATCCCATTTTTAACTCCAATTCTGGAGTTGTATTAGCTCCAACAAGAGAGTCATTTTAACTCTGCCCCATAAAAGAGTAGAGTTATTTCAACTCCATAATCAGGGTTATAGTCACTCCGGCATTAGAGGTAAAGTAACTCCAGCACAGTCACCCTATGTAGTTTTAAGATGAAAACAACAGATCACACAAATTGACTGTAACATGTTTAATTCAATCAGATTTCATTTTCTTATCTGAACACCAGTTTCTTACATACTTTGTATCATCATTGACATTTGAAATGTAAATTTCTAATATGATTATATTGATAAATAAAGAATGTGCAAGTATGCATGATTAAAACATTTAAACATGACAATCTTTCCAGGTATGAAAGTCAAAATACAACAAAATTCAATGTGTTTGTTTGAACACAACTCTATCTTTTCTTTAAAAAATATAACTGGCTTATAATTTAATTTTCATAAGGTTCTATCAGGAACAAGATACACATGGTATGTGTACATTAAAAACATTTTTAACTTTTTTTTTGGCTGAAGCCTTAACAGGACACTATCACATAAGCACATTGCCAGTTACTCAAATTTAAACTTGAAAAATTCAGTTTGATGTGCCAAATTTAAAATGGCATGGACAAGTTGGCAATGGTTATAGTAAAAAGTTCAGAAACTCTGGGCAAACATGAATATTTGATTCCTTTAAAAGAGAGGAAAAAAGAATTGTCAAATGTTTTGAAGTCAACTCATGACAGTGGCCCCTTAAGGAAACATTGAAATTATGAGAGGGCAGAGGTGAACTTGTTTACCGCCACTCTCTTTGTTGCTTCTTGGCGTCTGTCTTCACAAAATAGAAATACATTGCCACACTCGGTGGGGTATATATTTAAATATTTAACAAGCCACATGAAGCCCCACTACAATGCCACGTTGCTTGTCCCCAGAGAAATCACTTCAACTCCCTCCAATGCAATACACAGCAGGGCCCAGTTGTTCAAAGCGCGATTAAGCTATGTAATCACGGGTTAGAGCAAACTTTGAGTATAGTCTACATTGTAAATACTGGTAATGTTCAACAAAAACACTTCAAAAAGACTTTCATCCTTAAGTTTTGATTAGTATTCAACTTTACCTTAAGCGTATAATTTGATTTACAAAACTTTCTCAACGAGTGAGATTAAGACTTCAGTTAACTCTTAATCCTGGGTTAGCGTTAATCGTCTTTCGAACAACCGGGGCCAGGTCCTTAAGTCACCAATGCCTATAATCCTTGGAGAGCTTTGGTGTTCCTTGTTTCCACACCAATGGACTCTACATACATCCTACAAAAAGAATGTATTCAGTACTTGAGTATCTAGACATCAGTTTCAGCATGATTATCTTTTTATGCAAATGTCTGCATTGTTAACCCCAGATATGAAATTTAAAAGTTGTCATTTTTCCCCACTGTTGCATGGTCTACCTGAGGCAGCCATTATTAGTGGTCGTCATGCAATGGTGCTCCCTTAATGTTGAGTCAACCACTAATAATGGCTGTTTGGGAGACTGCACTGTCAGAGTCACTGGTACGTAGATGTTATGATGCAAACAAACAAAACTGCCATGTCCATTTCAGCGAAAAAAAAAGGCAACTCAAATATATAATCTGCTTGAAGTTATGATCACCCATGATTATTATTTTAGAGGAAACATTTACTATTATCCTAAATAGTGCCAAAGAACTGATCAAACTCAGCCTTCATGTTAAAAGAAAGGAAATATACACATTTAACTATACAAGCTTCTGCCTCATATCAAAAAGACTACAACTTGTAGTTTGTTCTGTGTGATATGAATGAAGTTGCATGAGATTACAAGTACATCTTGAATGTGAGGTGCTACATAAAAAACACCTAGTCAAACACTCAAATAAATAAATCTCACACAGGCAAATGGCCCTGAATAAAGCGAATAATAATAACAATAACAACAGCAACAACAACAACATTGCAATTAATTCACTTGTGGCTGTGTTTAACAGGGTTTACTGTCCAAATTTAGCAACACCCAAATAAAAATATTTCAATTCCTGCATCCTAAGATATATTTCCTGCACAGCAAGAAACAAGGTATCCAACATTTTCCTTCATTAATATTCTTTGGAACATATAGCCATGTTTTCCATCTAACCAACAAGCACAGCATTTGTAGTTGAATTATGAAAGGTTCATTTCTTTGCCATTTTGGATTTGTAGCAGACTTTCTTCAAATTAAGATGTATGCTTATACTTTGTACATGATCATGTAGCCATGCCACTGTCTCAAAACTTACCTCGTCATTTATAAGATTATCAATGGACTCTTGCTTATATTAACTGCAGACTGTATTGAGAAATCTTGCTAACTCTTCATCCATGGTTATCTAAGACAAATAACACAAATAACAAGTTTATTTTCCTCGCGTTAGCAATGCAACACTTTGATAAGTTGACAGACATTAACCATCCTCGGAGACCCAGGGGCAGATAGTCGGGACGGGACAAAGATTCGGGACGAGCGAAAGTTTACAAGACAGTCGGGAGAGCCCCTGGCCCGGGGGGGGGGGGTACTCCCATATATGGGCTATATAGGTACGTGCCGCGGAATAGGGTATGGTTTTTGGAGGTTAAAGTATTGCCAAAGCGATTTTTAAGGAAATAAAGTTGACCTGTTCAAGCTATTTTGAGTTTTTGCTCTTCCCTTGCATAGGGTGTCATTTTACGGATTTGGGCCTTAAATAGGGTATCAATTTTCGTGACCCTTCGCGGCACACACCTATCCGGACTTTATGGGAGTACCCCCCCGGGGCCCCTGGGAACATATCTTTATCGGACTGGTTCCGGAAGCTATTGAAATCCAGTGTCCTGATTGGGCGGAAATTTTCTGGCAAGGAATTTTTTTCTGCCCAATCGGCGATCAGCTTATATATCGCACTCCTTTCGTGACTTCTTATACCGAGGGTCAAACGTCCAATCTGCTGTCAGCCATAGTTTCGATCGCTGTATCGACACTTAATGATAATAATGATAATAATGATATTTATCCAGGGAACCCACTCGCCTTGGCGGTTTTCAGTGGGGCCCTGCAAATTATAATTTACAAAAATAGAAATTAATATTACAATAAAAAACTGATTAAAAAGCTAAAAAACAATAACTAAATAGGTCATTATTTACCAAGTTATGAGCTTTTAAGTTTGGCCTTAAAAAAGGACATCGATTCGCTACTTTTAACATTATTGTCTAAGTTGTTCCAGTCGTTAGAGGCTTGAAATATGAACGTTTGTCTGCCCCAGTTGGTACGCACGCGAGGGAGGTGTAAATCATTACTTCCGCGAGTTTGATAAGAATGAAAGCTACTATTGCGTCTGATGTTAAAATTAAAATCAACTTCCCCCGACAGATATTTATGCATCATAACACAGCGATGGAAGTGTCGTCTCTTTGAGAGGGTCTTAAGGTTCAAACGATCTAGTGCCTCAGTAGATGAACTTCTTGGTGGTAAATTAAGCAGGACCTTGGCTGCCTTGTTTTGAAGAACTTGCAGCTGGCCCATAAGTGTGTCGTTATTTTTGTCACCCCACACTGTGTCTCCATAGTCAAAGAGTGGGATGATTAAGCAGTTGTATAATGTTAACGTAGCACGTAGAGGCAAAAGATGTCGTATTCTCTTTATCATTCCAATCCTTTGGTTGATCCTTGTACTGATGGAATCAATGTGCTCGGACCAAGACAAAGTTTGGTTTATAACCACACCCAAGTACTTAAACGAATCGGACCTATCAATAGCAGTGGAATTCACTTTAAGAGAAACGTCATTAACCAGCTTAAGCTTCCGTGAGCTACCAAAAATAACGAATTTGCATTTAGAAATATTTAGGGTCAGCAGATTACTCGAAAACCAATTGGAAATAGTAGCCAAATCAGAATTTAACTTGCTTTCAAGGTCTAACATGTCAGTCGATGAGTAATAAATCACAGTGTCATCAGCATAAAGAATAATTTTACTAGCAAGCTGACATGATGGTAAATCATTGACATAGATAAGAAAAAGAAGCGGTCCTAATATACTTCCTTGTGGGACCCCGACAGTAAGTGATGCAGCAACAGAGAGTGTATCTCCGACAGACGTCCTTTGTTTTCTGTTCGTGAGATATGACTGGAACCAATTAACAGTGACTTCAGAGAGTCCCACTGATTTCAGCTTATGGAGTAAAAGATTGTGGTCAACTGTATCGAACGCTTTCGAAAGATCCAAGAAAACAGCTCCTGTAAGACGACCAGAGTCCATGTTCAGAAGTACATTATCTGTAAAGTGTGTCAAGGCTGTATTAGTCTATAACTTGGGTCGAAAACCAAATTGCTTGGAAGTAATGATCTTGTTGTCATTGAGGAAAAAGTAGAGTTGGTTATGTACCGCCTTCTCTAGAATCTTGCTCAAGGTAGGTAGCACGGTTATTGGCCTGTAATTGTTTGGGTCACAACGATCGCCTTTTTTGAAGAGGGCAGATACCTTTCCAAACTTCCATAACGAAGGGAAGGTGCAAGTGACCAAAGATTGATTAAACAATTTTGTGAGACTTTTGCTAATTACACTAGCCGAGTCTTTCAGAAGACGAGCACTGATATTGTCCAGGCCAATTGCTTTGTTAGTTCTAAGTTGTTTAAGTTGACCGTGTACAAACTCTTCGGTGATTGGTTTAAAAGCAAACTTTGGCAAATCAGTTGACCTTACAGGAGGAGGTAGTAAGGTACTGAAGGATTTAAGTTTGTTCGCGAGCTTTGTGCCAATTGTCGAGAAGTGGATATTTAGGATCTTGGCGATAGATGGATTGTCACAGTGTGCTACACCATCGGTTTCGATACAAGACATTGGGGAGCTCTGTTTACGTGATGTGATATCATTCAAGGTTTTCCACAATGCACCTGGATTGCTCTTGTTTTCCGATATTAGGTTTGAGTAGTACTCCGCTTTGCATTTTTGCATTTCTTTGTTTACATAGTTCTTAAGCTTCTTGTAACGTGACCAGAGGTAAGGTGAGTTAGATTTAATGGCTCTGCGATGGAGATAATTGCGTTGGCTCATAGCTTGTGATAACTGCGAGTTCATCCACGGACAGCGCACTCCACGTATCCTTGCTTTCCTCACAGGGGCGTGTCTATCAGCAATATTAGTAAACAATTTGTTCCAAGTGGAGACCGCAGAGTCGACATCTTCCTTGTTGGCAACAGATTCCCAGTCAACATCCTTCAAGTCATTCACAAAATCTGCTTTGGAATAATTTTTAAACGAACGGTATTCAATAGTTTTCCCTGGTGCTTTGGTAACGCCTGACTTAACGACACAGAATATCATGGAATGATCACTTATTGTTAAATGAATAACTCCGTGATCAGTCACTCGATGCGTTGTGTTAGAAAACAATAGATCAATCAGTGTAGATGATCTTTCTGTAATCCGTGTCGGTTTGTTGATAAGCTGGTCAAGTTCATGGGAATTTGTCACCTGAATCAATTTACGTTTCATGGCTTTATCAATATTCAAGTTCGAGCCAGCGAAATTAACATTAAAGTCACCAAGTAAAATCAATTCAATGTTGTCAGGTAATGCGGATAATGATGTATCCAGATCTTGAATAAATGACTCCATATTCAGGTCAGGCGCGCGATAGATAGTCCAAATCAAGAGCTTTTTGCATTTAGGGCGAGTTATTTCGACAACACAAGACTCGGTAGAGGAGGTACCGAGATCAGGCCTTGGGCGATAAGGAATCCCATCGCGAACATAAGCCAAACATCCACCGCCAACTTTTCCCAATCTATCAGATCGTACGCAAGAGTAGCCAGGAAGGTGTATTTCATTATCCAATATAGACGGTTTGAGCCAGGTCTCCGATACAGTGAACACGTCGAAAGGCTTGTTCTCGAGTAGTATCTTCAAAGAATCCAATTTCGGCATTAGACTTCTCACATTTAAATGTGCTATCTTGAGGCCTCTAGAGCGGGTAAAATTTTCCACAGATAGCTTCACAGGTGGACCAGGGTTTAATGAGACATCATTGCATTGTAGCAGTAGAGTAACGAGAAGGACATCTCTTGTTAGATTGACAAACTGGACCGAAGCGTCGCGGGAGAGACCAAAGTGGCGTTTGTTTCGAAGATACGATTTCTTCAGCGAATATTTAGGTGGAGAAAAAGCAATAACTTCCTGCCCAACTGCCAAGTCAGTACTCGCGTAATCGGTATTTGGTTGAATACCAAAACATGGGACCGATAAATCCCTCAGAATCGTGTGTATTAGCAAGAGAAAGACGGAGCCTCGAAGCACATGTTTAACCGCCATTATGCTAATCACGAAACAAGCCTCCCCCTTGAAGAGAAAAGTTATGAGAAAAGTTATGATGGAAAGGGGCCACAAAATCCAGATATCGACAAATTCAACTTCTACTCAAGCAAAAATCACTTGTAAGGAACTAGAAAAATCAAGATGAAGACCGATCGCAGGTATCGTAAACTTCACGCGCGCGAAGAGTTGTTGCAGATTGTTGACAACTCGGCCACAATTGAAAATGAAAATGAGCTTTTGTTTTTCTCTGGTGTACTCACAAACAGTGGGCCGCTCCTGAAACTTTTCGGGGCGATGGAATTTCTGTTGCACAGGCCAGGCAAGTTTACCGATCGCGCGAATGAAACGCAGCCGTTGAATTTTGTTTTGCTCACGAAATCGAACCTTCCACTGCTTACAATCTACTCGAAGTCGCGTCTCAGATGATCTCAGCTCAGTTTCGAGAGATCTTGAAATGGCCTGAGAAAATCCAGTTTAAAATAATTTACCTGTAGTCGTGGTTGTCTCTCCATCCGCTTATATTATGGCAATCATGAAAGACCAGGTTAAGTGGTTAAGGTCATTGGGCTTGAAGGCTACTTTTGTGTGGAAAAGTACAGAGGCCGAAATCACAAACCAATTTATTAAATCAAAATCAGTTTCCCAATACTCTGACATTCTCTTGCATACAGATGCCGTTTTGACGTTGATGTGAGTTCAGATTATGCTTTTGAAATAGGTGATTACCTTGGTTATGGAGTAAGACTCGAATAGAAAACTACTCCAGTGTTTTGGGGGGAAAGGAATGGAAAATGGCATGTATTATGTTAAGATGAAAACAGATTTTTACAAACATCATCACTCTCATGAGCCTATAGACACTTAATGTTTTCCTTACTATTGGTAGAGTTAGCATAATTTTTTGAGACCTTAGCAGATTTGTGGCAGATGTTTTGCATGGTAATTGGGGTACGGTATTGACCTGATACCTTTTGTAGCATTACAGGGCTTTCATAGCTCCTAAGAATTAGGCAGTGTGATATGGTATTGCTGAAAATCTTGTGCAGTGCACTTGCTGTGATTAGCCTATTACAGGTGTTTCAGTGAATGATGATGGTAAACTGACTTGTGTTTTAGGAAATTGTTTGTGTTTTGATAAACTGTTTCATGTGAAGGGAAACTGATTTTTGTTTTGGTAAATTGATTTGTGATTGACCCTTTTGGCCGCTGTAGAAAAGCAAAGTGAAAGACCAACAGATAACAGATGGACAATTAAATTTTAAGAACAATTTTAAATCTTTTTGTACCCCCCTCTGAAACTGAGGGTGTAATTTCATCTTGGGTATACTCATTGGAAATATCATTTAGTACAAGGTAGACTTCTCCTGAAGTGCTGGCAGCTGGCTAAAAAGTGGCTTCTTTAAATTTTGAGCCACCTGCTTTTCAATGAATAGTTTCCAACGTTTTTTGAAGGCTGTTTAATTTCTCATCAACAAGCCACCTTCTGTTAGATTCCAGTCAGCTACTCTAAAACCTAATAAAAACTCTGAGGCCATAAGGTTTGTGACAAATAATCACTACAATATCCAACAGATTGCATTGAAAACTTGAATTTAAAGTTACATCTCACTATCAAGAAAACTTCTAAACAAACAAAAACTAAATGAAATAACAATCCCTTCTAGTTTTATTTTGTTATTTTATTGTTTTTTGTTTTTGTTTTTTGTTTTTGTTTTTTTGTTTCCACTTTATCTAAAGGGGATATCTTACTGAGTGACCATGTTAACATATTTTGTAACTGTATTCAGGTTATGGGTATGGTTTGTGTGTAGTGTTCTTTAGTTTAAAACTTACCTGAAAATAATTTAACTATTCTTAGCCATACCATTGTATCAGCCTGTTTGACTCAGTGAACTGCATAGTTGAGAATGATTTGTCAGTAGGTGGTTATCAAGGGTCTTTCGGCACAAGACACAATTACACTATGTGAGGAACTGAAAACATGTTTCCTTAATTAACTGGAAGCACTCTCTCATGTTTTAAAAATTGTCAAGGAAGAGGGCGGGGATAGGAAGAACCCATTCCAAGATTGGTGTGGTCTCACAGGAGAAATCATGTCTTTTCCTGGTGTACCACTGGCTTAGCAATCACAGCAACTAGAACCATATCATGCAAAAATGGAATTTAATAATTGTTATATTATGGATACACTTGAGCGTTTATAAAAACAAGAGTACATACAAGACACTAAACATCCTGCATCAACTTGTAAACAACTGTATCCGAAACTTTGCTACCTAAAAGTTGCAGCACAGTTAACATAATGTAAATGTTTCCAGCAAGGCCCACTCTAAATCATGTTTTTAAAACTTTTAAAAACTAAATTTTTAACTGAGCTCAGCACCACTGTGGTAAAAGAGTTCATGGAAAGCTTGTGCAAAAACCATGCATCTTACATGTGCACACAATTAGCAATTATCACAACTGCAAGGCAATCTGCAATATTTTTATGCACACCTTGGGAAGAAAAGCATATTGGCCAACAGATACCAGTCAAATATATGAAAACCAAAACATTGCAATGTATCACAGTGTAACTGTACACTTTCTCTAAGGCCTTTTTGTGGTCTCTCTCGAAATTGAGCTGAGACGGTCGATTGCAAGGTTCGATAACTTAAAACGCCGAGCTGTGTACTTCTCACCCGATCGGCAAACTTGTCCGGCCCGTTCAACAGAAATTTCATCGCCCCGAAGAGTTTCAGGAGCGGCCCACTGCCCGTAAGTAAACCAGAGAAAAAAAGCCCAAACCTAACCACGGAAAGAGACCGAGTTACATGCTGTTCTTCGCGTGAAGTTTACGATGCCTGCGGTCGATCTTCATTTTGATTTTTCTAGTTCCTTGCAAGTGATTGTCGCTTGTTGTTTGTGGGTCCCTTGCCACCAAAATGTTCCTCGTAGGATAAATTTGTCGAACGAACGAGACAAGTGGAACCACTAAAAATATGGTCGACAGCAGATTGACCGCTTACTTGTTGGTGTAAGGAGCCACGAAGGGAGTGCGATATATAAGCTGATCGCCGATTGGGCAGAAAAAAATTCCTTGCCAGAAAATTTCCGCCCAATCACGAAGCTGGATTTCAATAGCTTCTGGAACTAGTCCGATAAAGAAATGTTCCCAGGGGCTATCCCGTCCGTCTTGTAAACTTTCGCTCGTCCTGAATCTTCGTCCCAACCCGACTCTCTGCCCCTGGATCTCCGAGGATGGACATTAACATACATGAAAACTTTTGAAAATTATTGTTCATTTCTTGTTCGCACGCCATACTAATTCAGTGAAACTTCAAACTATTTAGTTAAGTTGAGACTGAATAATCTTCTTTAGAACGGATGGAGATGGATTACAACGTGAACGCTTCGAAGTTTTGTGCTTGTATTTTGCTACAAAAATCACTCAATAACTCGTTGTGGTTTGCTGTTTCTGCGAAAATTCACTTGAATTAATATATTTCTCTTGGTCTTCGATCGAGGAGCACTGAATGAAGGCATTTAATCGTGATTTTCGGAAAGGTTTACGGGAGCAAAATCACAACCGTTAAGCTAACACGTTTAAAAATGCAGCATTCACCACCGCCTCCTTTGTCAGTATTCTTATAAATAAACTGTTGAAGCGAGACAAATCGACTAAAAAGAAACACAAGTCCCTAAAACACTTACCTGAAAGAGTTTCTTTTGCACTTAAAGGTCCAAAAATGAAGATAAATTCACGCCGATTCAATACAATTTTCAATACCAACCGCCACTGGCGCAAACCTTTGAACGCGAGATCGCTCAAGTGTTACATCACGTGTCCTAATCATTTTCTTGTAGGGTAGGGAGCGTGACCAGTGATAAGAGAGTGACCTTTTGTGATTACATTGTACTGCCAATATTTCATCCATTTATCCTTCGATCCGTGGAATTATTTTTCTCGAACTTTCCCTTCTTCTCAAACCATGTATTCCCTAGATACAAGGGAAGGGAAGGAAAGCTTCAGAAGCTTACCGGGGTGGGGAAGGAAGAGATAAACAGCATGACCTTTGGGATTACGATGCATTACAAAAGCTCTTTTGTTTCAGCGAGCCAATCGTGAATAAAAAAAAAGGGACGAATATGGCATACCGCTGCAACGTATTTGTCATGCGAGTGGTCCAAGCTTTCATGTTCTTTATGCCACGAGCCTTTGAACAGAGTTGAAAATAACAACAGTAAAGTAATGACTCTGTTTAGTTTCAGTTATGCCAGCTCCTATAAATACATTAATGACTCTAAACGAGGAGTTATATCCACTCCCTTTGCAGAGGTAAAGTAACTCTGTGAAAATAATTCCCCAAATAGAGTTGTTTTAACTCTTCTTGGAGAGTTGCGATCACTCCATAATTACTCCCTAAGGGGAGTTATACTAACCCCTTAAAAATGACTCCACAAAAGGAGTTTAACTCCACAAACGAGTTAATTTAACTCCACAGGGAGTTAACTTTAACTCCAATTCAGAGTTACAATAACTCCCACAGCGTAACTCCAATTTAGGAGTTAAATTTACTCCCCAGTTGAAGAGAAAACTCTTTTGCTGGAGTTAAAATAACTCTTTTTAGAGTTAAAGCAACTCCGAACAAAAATAAGACCATTTTATAAATTTACATACCATGTTTTGCCAAGTCTGATTTTAGCCGAATACATAGTTTTAAATCATCTTTGTAATGTTGAACTGTCGACGTTTTAAAGTTTTACCATATATGTATATTTTTCCCAGCATCTAAAACTAGTTTTTCTTAGTTCATGAATGGAACCCTTAAATGTCATGTACTGACAATATGGAAGAAATAATGTTGACTTGATCCACTTTGGCCACGTAAATTAGTATGGCGTTCATTCGTTCTAGCTTCCTTTCAGGTTTAATTTGATGTTATTTTTCAGCCAAAATGCTGTCGTGGTGTACTGATATTTCTAACCAAAAACAATTCCCAAATCAAACAATGACCGAGAGTCATTTATATATAATGAAATGAGTATATAAGCTAGTGAACGACAAAGATAACATGTCCATAGTTCACAGTAGCCAATCAACAATCGAATCAGCAAATACTCGTACATGACTTTCTAAAAGGAGCCCGACGTAAAAATTTGTTTGTTCATCGTTTTACACCAACGTGCAAAAACTTTACTGTTTGGAAGCCAGTTCACCGAGATGTAGACCTAACTATTTTTCAGAAGTGCGTTCCCGGCTTAGCAAGCTGCGTCAATAAACATTGTAAATTCGATTGTAAAATTTGCAGGAATCAAAATATAAGTTATGATGTACGTTTACGTTCCCAAACTTTCCCTTCTCATTTTGAATATAAATCTTTTGACTATTTTAATCGGAGAAATTTCAAGTTTGATGTCGCAACATTTTGCTGTGTGAGTCAATCTGGACGGTTTGCTTAGGTTATGGTTGAGACTAGAAATTCAAGGCGACGGCTGTTCAATCCGAATACCACAATTCTCTCGTAAGGTGACGTCATAAGGCCAGGTTGCGGACCTCAGCTCATCAGCTAAGAGGCTGTTAATCAATCACAAATGCGGAAAATGTAGCTAACGTCACGCGCGTGCATTGTGGAATTATAATGCATGCAGACTACGTTACAAGTGCGCTCGCGAGGAAATTTGTTGACATTTTATGTATAATGTTTAATAAATGAGCATGAGTGTTTTATCAAGTTTAAAACACGAGGCGCCGCCGGGTGTTTTAGGACTTGATAAAACATGAATTGCGAATTTATTGAACGGCTTAAAAAACTTTACTGTACATCTATCCATTGTTACACTAAAATTTAGATCTTGGGTTATTTTGGCCAACAAAATCGGATGTAAAATTTAGCCGTGTCTTTATCAGATATAAAGACACTCATTAAAAATTAATTTCTTTTGTATTTCTTCATCAATTATTAATGAGTTTTTTAAAAAGAAAATAAAGTAAAAACAATAAAATATGTGTGATTCAATCCATATTTGACATTATTTTGAACATAAAAACAAAATTTGAGGGTGGAGTGTCGTAAAATTTCATTAATAGACTTACGGTATGAAATTAAAGCTCTCGCAAATCTCCGGAAAATTTTATAAAGAAAAGGAAATTTATTCCTTTGTGCGTTGTTGAGTAATATAAGCACTTGGGATTTTTAAGAACACTCGAGAAGTGTGAGAAACGATCCGTTTTCTATTCACTGCTCGGCTCGTTTATCATTTCTTTAAGAAAAAACTGAAAAATGCAATGTTTGCCATCTCCTCAATCGTTCCAGTCTCCTCACAGTTCCTACATGGGGAATTAATTTATTTGCACTTGTTGCAAATCAACTTCCTTTAATGTTTCTTTTTCTTTGTACTCGATCAGTGAGCTCAAATATATTAGGATTTTGACTTGAATTACGGCTTAACAAATTAAAAGAAATAAACTCTGAGAGCTGTTAATGAAATAATGACAGTGATAATTATAATACGCATGCAGGGCTACACTTGGGGAGATAATTTATCTCTATTTGTTAACCTCTAGACATTCAGGCGCCGACCCTAACTTGTCCCCCAGTCATCATAACAGCCACTACGATAGGCCAAGCAACGGCGAGGGTTGATTGGAGTATTGATGTGACGGACGACTCTCTCTTGGTGAACCCAGACGCTAAAATTGTAGTGCACTCCAGTCACCAGCCTTTGCAAGAATTTCCCATCGGCGAAACCGGAGTCGAGGTTAATGCTACTGATGAGGCTGGAAACGTGGCAGAATGCAGGTTCATCATTAAGGTCGAGGGTAAGTCTTGTGGTTCCATCCACTGTTGTCCATTCAGATGTTTCCTGATAAGCAATTTAAAAAGTAGTAAAAGTTAATTAAAGACAAGACCAGAAGTCTCGGACATCGCATTTTGTACGACTTCCATTCACGCTGTCGCTTAATGGTCTTAAACGCTGATTTTTTGCAGTGACTCGTATTTTAGGACCGATCGAGGAATGAAATACATAGTTGTTAATGGTCAAATGAAAGCCGCTGGCTGAGGGTATGGCCAAAACGAGCAATGGCGGTCAAAATCCACGAAACAAGCCTTTTGAGCGACATTTGAGGCATACAGTAAACACGCGCGTATAAGAACCTGTGATTTCGGGGTTTAGGCTGATGAAGTTCTTATTTACCGGGTGCTTAGTGAGAAATCATCCTGAAAAAGTTCTTAAAATTTGTTTCAGAAATACTATACATTATACATTACTAGAGGTTTAATTAACATAATATGTTTTATTACTCACACTAAAAACTGAATTTCGAATAAATAAAATAAATAAATACTATTACTAATATAAGTAAACATTAACAACGTTGTTAAGTAGTTTTAACATTTCATAACATTTGTTGGTTCTCTGGACCAACAGCGCCTCTGTCCCCAACCCTGCAATTATTGAGTGGTCCTCAATACTGTAACATGTTCTGTATCTGTCGTGTGGCAATACAGACAGCATCAGTCTATATATTTTCTTCAGGTATCCTACTGTATGTGTGCTCTAATGTATTGACTACAGTACCAGGAAATCACATTTATATCCTTCAAACTGCAGCTCAGCATGTCGCCTGCATACAGGCTCTTCATTTGGGCAACTTAGAGAGTTTTTTTGCTTTGATTAATGGCGGGCTGTCAAAGTGCGCTCGCGCACTTTGACTTTGACCGCGCACCTTTCGAAAGCACTGTAATGGAGGCAAAAAACCTGAATTAAGTGTACAACGGAAGAGCCTGTATGCAGGCTACTCAGCATAATCCCCTTGAGCCAAAGAAAATACTAAAGACACCCAGGTAACCGTTGGCAAAATGGTGTCAACTGCTATAGTCCAGTGAAAGGAATAAGCAATGGACCGCCAACGATAATGCTGTAAAACGTAGGATCTACAAGAGATCTAATCAGCCATTTGGGCAACTCAGCTGTTTCGTTCTTATTGGGATTCATCGGTATGGTGTAGCAGATTTAAGAGACGCCAGCTTAATGCGAGCGCCAATAAATTGCACACCCTCTTGCCATCCGATCCACGCGTTGCCACGACATGCTGAGCTGCAGTTGGAAGGATATAAATGTGATTTCCTAGTACTGTAATCAATACATTAGAGCACACATACAGTAGGATACCTGAGAGCCAACTAAACTCCAGATGTTTCCACTAGATTTCTGGCAGTCATGTTGTGCCCCTTAGAGGGACACCAACATGGTGTCTACCTACTATACACTATAATTTTGAGTGAAACCCTTTGCCGAATAATTCGAGTTCGGAATATCGCACAACCCTGAAACTTGGACACGTTGTCCAAGAAGACCAGAATGTGGTATACCCTCTGATCGGTCAATTTTGACAGTTGCTGTCAACACAAAGGTCGATAAGAAACGCGATCAGATCAGATCACACGTGTCACGTAAAGTTGCAAATGGGAGTACTGAAGAACTTTCCGCACATTCTTTCGTTTTCCAAAAGAGCCGGTAGACTGTTTGGAAATTCTAATCGCTGGGAGAGACGTTTTCGCGATCCTACCAACCGGTTTCGGAAAGAGTTTGATTTTTTCAGGTCCTTTACACGCATAGTTAGATCTTGGAACTGTTTCGAAGATCATTGTGGTTACTCCTATCGTAGCGATAATAAAAGATGAAGTGGAGCAGTTAAGGTTAATGTAAACGTTCAGGGGTGTCTTTCGCAAAATCGCTCTTCTACGCGTTGTTTTTAAAGAAACCCCAGGAAACTATATATCACTGGAAAGCTAATAAGCTAATGTAAGAAATCTTGTTTTGTTACGTAAGCGCAAGCGTTCAAACGCAAACCTGACTGTGTTTGCTGAGAGGAATTAATAGCCCTTGCGTTACCGCGGACATCCAAACAAACAAGTCTTTTTCATTTAGGAGGTAATAGGCTAACAAAGTGCATGAGGCTTTTTCGATATTTTGATTGGTTCCTGAGAAAATCCATTGTGAAGTTGGCCAATAGAATTTTTCACCATGCATGTTTTTTCGCTTGGATGCCACGGACAAATATTTTGAATTTTGCATAGCCTCGCACACTTTGGATTCAGATTAATTCATTTGAATGAAGGGAATACGCGCAAAACTTAACCCCGATATTTTGGCCTCCAAAGATTTTCACAGTTCTCAAGCCTCATTAGAGTTCCTGTCAACGCGGTCATACCGCCGACCAATAGAGAACAACCGAGGAATCTCCTGAAGAGAAAACGTGACAAACAGTCTCATTCATTCGCGGGAAAGTTGATTCCACATTTAGTGACAGACGAAGAGTCTACTTTTATATTTATCATCTTAAAATGGGAAAAAAATAAGGAGGCCGCGCCACGTTCGTCAAAGCGAGAAGACAGCTTAAAACTGCGCGTGGTCGGCGAAAAAAACGAAAACCTGCCACAAGTAGCGAAGAAAATCATCCGAAACAAGTGCTGGTTGTAGCGATAATGCGCACGGGTAAGAATCCGAGTCAGATGTAGCCTCCTACCCAGACGCTCTTTGGGCTCGTCACGCGTTCCTTCCCCGCGTGGCGAGCCTAATGACGTCTGCGTTGGAGGCTAACTCAGATGAAGACGTCTCCGTGAAATCTCGTGCTTTATTTTGGGCTACTTTTAAGGGACATAGTGCTTGTGCCTATTTCTTTCGATGTCGATAGCTGCGGTTCTGCGACTAAATCCTCTGAAGCAGGCTTGTCGAGCCAAGAACGCTCACAGGCGCCCCGAGCTCATGCTGAGTACCGTATCACTCAATTAACAAGGTGGATGCAAATTATAAGGATTTTTATGGGAATCCCGGTAATCGGTTCTAGTTGATAGTTATACGAAAACCGTCTCAATAAAAAGCCTTACCTTACATCCAAGGTGTGTTGCTTGCTATCCGTGTGGTTATTTTACCGATCTATCGCGATTTGAGTACATGATTTATGTGCTTCCTGTGTTTCCACTCTTAAGAGAAAGGGCAAGGTGATACATTCCATCGGGACAGCCCTTCCAAACGAAGCCCAAAATTCCACGGTAAAATATCCCACGGCAATAATTCCGACGCAGAATCCAAGGAAAAAGGTTTGCCTTTCATTTCAACTCTCTAAAAGCTTAATAGCAGCCCCGCGAGCGACGCCAGCCGGCTGTTTGTTTCCCAAAAGAAACGGTAAAACGATTGCCTACGTGAGTGTACAAGTTTACCACGACACAATGACCGTTGAAGTGGGCTTGGTGACCTCGTCGCGTACACAAACGTAGACTCACAGGGGTGGTAGGCGACGACGAAGTTACCAAGCCGATTTCAACGGTCGTTGTGTCGTGGTAAACACAAGAAGCACGTAAATTACTCAAATCGCGATAGATCGGTAAAATAACCACACAGATAGCAAACAACACACCGTGGATGTAAGGTAAGGCTCTTTTTATTGAGAAGTTTTTCGTATATCTATCAACTAGAACCGATTACCGAGATTCCCATACAAATCCTTATAATTTGCAGCCATCTTGTTGATATTGCGTGATACGCTACTCAGCAAATGAGCTTGGGGCGCCTGTGGAACGCTTATCAGAAGCAGAAAGCACAAGCTTTTCCTCCTCATCGAACATTCTTCTATGCCTTCTTTGGCCCGGGACGTACTCTTCTTCGCCCACGGTGACTTTCCTCTTTTTCCTCGTTTCATGAAGATTACTAGTCTTTTCCTCGTAGTCTCTGTCGTAGTCGAAGTCTCGCCGCTTTGGAAATTTTCAATGTTGATGTAAACAAAATATGCATATTCGCGGTAATTCGAGATCCAGGATAAAGCTAGCCGCGAAAAATGTCGACAGACGGCTTGGAATAACAGGAGTCTCACACCTCTCACTATTTATTGACTTTGCTCTAAAACAACTTTTTTGCTGTTTCTCAAGTTCTCTTGCACATTATGCAAATTGTCTTTCACCAATACACCATTTTGCGAATGATAAGTTCCTGGTGAATTGTGGGTAGATCCAGTCCTTTGTGGGAGCAAACGGCAATTTTAGGACGTAATTTGAATTGTAATTTTGACCGTTTGCCCCCATAAAGGACTGGATTTACCCACAGTTCACCGGAGACAGATCATTAGCAAAATGGTGTATTGCCAGATCAATTATTCGTTCAACCAAAGTGTGAATAACTCAAATCTGATTTTGAAAAATATGACCCTCGAATACACCTTATTCCAAAATGGCGGCCGTTCGGAAAGATCTGGGGAGAGCAGCGCGGAAACGAGGCATCGAGGGCCAAGTCAAAGTCAAGCATGTAAACAGCAATGGCGTTCGTAGTATCTATCAGGAGAAATGAAGACATACCTGGCAGTTCGTTGAACGGATGGGATCCTAATCAGTTGAAAAATACTTAACTAAAATTTTGGTTCAAGCGTCGTGGTGATTCTTGTAAAGGTTTACGTAATTACCAAAGCGCAATTTTGTAAGCGGTAAGTGATATAGTTATTTTACTATCGGAAACACCGACCTTGCTATAGCTGCTGAGGTCAGTTAAGTATCTCATTTGCTTCGTTCTTTTACTGCGTGAATGAGTATTATTTGAATGCAAAGACCGACTATCTTCTGGTCGACCTGGACGAAAATCTCATCTATACCCGGGACATAACGACTGAGCCGGTAAAGAGCTTTTCAGGCTGAGGTTTAGCGCTCATCATTGATTAAGATACATGTATACATACATACATATCATAAGACTCCGGGTTTAGCGCTAACCATGTTTCGAGCAACTGGGCCCACGGAAGCTGACTACAACACTACAAACATGTAGAAAAAAAATATTTACCCGGGAATAACTTTAACTTTTTAAATTTTATTTGCTTGGAACGCTAAAAAGGAGATTTAAAAATTAAGGTTTTCTCGGAAATGTAGTTCAGAAAATCAGAAATAATCGTTCAAAATAGTCAGCAAACTGAAAATAAACGGTCATTGCCTGTACGCGAGTTATGTGCTTATGCTTACAAACACACCACATTTGACTGACAACACTAAACAGAGTAAATGCACTACACTGTCCCATATGTGGAAGTATTTTGTCTCGTTGTTCACACACTCCACGTGGATTTGAAGGGAGACAATTTGTTGTGTTTGCACAACTTCCTCAGAGGTCATTTGACCTTTTGTTCCAATAAAAAGTGCCCCGTGGAAAGTTGACGCACCCCCAGGTGAGATCCGTTCCAATATGCCCCTTCAGATTGGTATGCCGGTTTTTATACGAGCTGAAAAGATCACTGTTTAAACGAAGACTCTTAGGCATTTGACAGCAGAGCTCGCTACAGTCAATTATGACCCTGGTAGAAGGAGATTTATCCTTAAAATCAGCAGGCATGTGGTCATTGACCTTTGCCCTTGAGGGCAATACTGAAATGGTGCTAACCTTTAGAAACATAAAATTAATCCAGGCTTAATTGCCTTAGTCTTCCTTGTTCAGGGGCATTTTCATCATTTCTCTAATTCATATTTGCTACATCATGACAAGGTGAATGCCAATAATTATGTTTTCACCTTCTTTTACTAGATTTAAATACTGAATTATACTCTAGAAAATGTCTCTATTGGGAAATCCAGAATAAAAAGCTAAATCTTTAACTGACTTTATGCATCTGTTGACGCTAAATACTTTCGATTGTAAATCTTGGAAATATCCCCCTCGAGTTGTCGGAGTTTTTCAGTAAGTTTGGCTTTCTCACAGTCCAGATCACGGATAGCTTTCTCACAGTCGTTTGATAGCTCCCTAGAATCTCTATCAGGAGAAATATCTGAATCACGATGTCTTGGTTGATGACAGTAGGTCAGGAGATTCCTGGTTTTCCCGGGAATCTATGTCAAATGACACACTTGGAATTGTGCTGCCGGCGCCTATCGTAGCCGTTGCTGAGGTTTTCGTCAGTCTTTTTCGTTTGATCAGACTACTATGCTTTGGTGCTTTTCGTTTTACGAGCGAACACTTCTTTCACGGAAAAACGGATGGTACAGCAGTTGTTTTCAACGTTTCTCGCGACCAGCAAACGAACAAGTATAACCCGAAGACTTGAAGTGGCGCAAACATACCCTTGATCGAGTGTATTGTCACTTAAAGTTAATCCAAGATCCATTCGTATGGCAACAATCCATTCGGCTTGAACACACTACACGTCGGTCTTCTGGAAACCTCAGATAAGAGATTTTTACACCATTTTACTCGTAAATTTTTTTCGGACAGAATGGGCCGGAATAGAGCAATTTTGAAGCATGATCGCTCACGATTACCATATGTAAACAGCACAAGATTTTCACGCCGGCCCTCAATGCCTCGTTTCCGTGCTGCTCTCCCCAGATCATTCCGAGCGGCCGCCATTTTGGAATAAGGTGTATGTTTACAGTAACCTAGCCTAAACGCACTTCCAGTAACCGTGATGCGAGGAGTATTGGATTCGAGTTCGAGTTCGAGTTGGAGTCGAGGACTGACTTGATAGAAGCACGATTAGCGCAGGGTTTCTGCGGTAGAACAACGCGAGCTGTTATAAGGCACCCTATCAAAAAGTTTAATTTATTTCGAAAACCCCAAAAAATTTTCTGGCGACCAACCGCTGACCAAAGAGCCTGAGGACTCTGGCTAAGGGATTGATTCAACTGGGAACAAGCTATCTTTGTTGAAGAGGAGTTAGGGGAACCCACTGATACCATCCCCGCAGTAAGTCTTTTATAGAAGACCAAGAGAGGCGAATTTCTCTCCCAAATTTCGCCGCACAGAAGGGGAAACGGCTGATAGAACTGCCTCCCGAGCGACTCGCGAGGCATTTTGCTCAGCTCTTTCCTCACTTGTGCGGCGGCCTTTGAGGACATATAGGGAGCTATAACGTCCTCTGCTTCGAATCGTTTAGGTATAACTTTTCAAAAAATGAGATAACAATAATAATCACTTTATTAAAGTCTCAAATCTTTCTAGCCGAGTACAGAGCACAGATGCTCTCTCGAGTCCGGGAATCGATCCCGGGGCACATTGGTGGAAAGCGAGCGTTCTCACCACTGTGCCAACCATATTGGCCCTGTTAGCGCTGTTTATTGGAAAATCCAAGGTGACTGACCCTCAGGTAGCCGCATATGAAGGAAGGCGTTAGAAAGCATTGAGCCGCCTCAAACTTTAAAACTTCTAAAAAATTTATAATGATTCTGTCGACTAATAATAAAACAAACCCTCAATTGAAAAGGTTCGAGCTTGAGAACAAATGGCCGGAAACAAATGGAACAATATTTCTGAATTTAAATCAGATCGTAATGTAACGAGAAACAAAACTTTTCCGATTTTCTTCTCAAAAAACAAGAAGGAAAATTTTACCGCTGTAACGTATTGTTCTTTCCGAAATACGACCCCTCAAGCATGTAGTGCTTAAAGGATATTCGTGTTTTAAAAAACGGATTTTACTTTACTTTACTTTAGCATGCTTATCTGCTATGTTACTTGGAGCTGCTCGCGCGGCTTGATTGAAAAGCGGCTATAGAATTTCATACTTCCGGTGGAATTTAATCCATCTCCTCACTGTCCGCGTCCTGCGGTTTCCGGGGAGGAAATGAAAATTCTTCGGTCATCGCAGCAAGCTCTGCTTCTCTTGCCCCCACCCCAATCTTCTCGCGGCTCTCTTCACACGCCACTCGGGCGCGAAACAAATCTCGCGTGAGACCCCAATAGATAGCTTTCTCGCAGGCCAAGCGGAGCTTGAGCGAACTTATGAGACGCATTTTCCCCTCTACAACTCCGTCTGTCAAGTCGACACAAGTTATCCACTCGTATGAGTTCTAAAACGTATTTTTCCACTGGTACCATGTCGACAGTACTGCAAGGAAAACGCTATTTTTTTTTTTTTTGGCTGTCAAGGTGACACTTAGAGTTGCATGTGAACACTCAAAACAGAAAGTAAAAAGCCATGTTACCGCTCGAATAAATAAATGATAAAAGCCGAACCCAAACTGGTCTCTTTTATTTTAGCTTTAATTAAATTCCGAGCGTCCCCGCTGCTTTTACTTGAAAGTTTTCTTTTTTTTTCTTTTTTTTTTTGTATTTTTGTAGTATTCTAACTCAAACTCCAAATCCAACTCGATGTCCAACTCGAACTCGAATCCAAACTCGATGATTCGCGATTCCCAATATCTTTTTCTTGCGAGCGTTTACATTGAAAAACACTCCAATTGCTCAAATTATGCAATTGGCATTTGAGCCCTCCTCCATTTTTCGCCTCTTTATTTTCGCCTCGCTTTGCCGGTAATATCGCTCCCAGTTTACTATCTGAACGCCTGGAACAGGTTAGTTTGTATGTGTTGTATATCGCAGCTTTTGTTCGTGTGTTTTGTCACTAAAATCGACGCTATTGATCGTTTTCGAAAACTGCTTTGTTTGTGGAGCACAATGTTGACTATCAGGAATGATCTTGCCAAAATCAAACTGTCGGACGGGAACGTGACCAGCTAAGGTGAAAGACTGCGTCTCAAGGCATTTACCATATCGGTATAAAGGTTAAGGGAGAGGCGGGAGAGCAAAAATCAGCGTAAAAACGACGGTGTCAGTGGTCTTATGCACTTATAATATTCATACAGTGGAATTACGTACACTTTCTACTAATGGATTTCGACCTGGCAAATGTTACGGGTATGTGAGAAGCTTTTCAATCCGCAAAATAATTTCCGCTCCATGCATTTCTTTGTAAACCTAATCGCCATGTTTTTTGTTTGTTTGTTTGGTTGGTTTCTTTTTTTTTTTTCAAAAATATGAGAAAGCAGTTGCCGTTACGCGGGTTCTGCGTCTGCTATTTCTACTGGCCATGAATAAATATGGGTTATTGGCCAAGCGTGAGGTTAAGATGGCGGGATATTGGCCATGACCATGGTCTCGGTCCATAAACACGCAAAAAAAGAACGAGGCTAATATCCCGCCATCTTGACTGAACAAGCTTGGTCAATAAAGGATTTATTATATGACTCAAAGGACAACATTAAAAGACAATAAAACGCGGGACGAACGGGCTATCCCGAGCGGTCAAGATGGCTCCATCTTGACCTCGCGGGTGGCCAATCACAGCAGGAGAATTGATTCATGTTGACTGCTGAGAGAGCCAGTCATATAATAAGAACCTTTATTTTATAAGTTCTACTCGTCAAGGGAAGTTTAAACTGGCTAAATTATCCATTGCACATCATTGCGTTGACCTAGTAGATAATTCGAGGACTTTTTCTGTGAGGTTTGAGGCTTTAGTTAGAGCTTCCGACCATTACGGTGGTTTTTAACTTTTTGTACTCACTCTTCTTAAGAACGGGGAACTAGACCAGCCCCGCTCCAGCATTTGTGAGTTCAAACAACTCTAAGGGGATGTTTACATGGAAGCAGGGAGATCCTAGCACTAGGAAGATCTGAGAGGGCAAACCAACTTTTCGTTGGGTTTACATGCAGAAATTTCGGTCGGAAATTTCGACGAAATTGTCTTCTATTAGACAGTGATCACCCGGCCGCCGCCATGTTTGTCTGGTTTGTTTTTCTTGTCCCTGGAACTAGGATATTCCTAGCGAAAGCAGTTTACATGGTGCTAGGATCTTTCTACCTTTTAGCTAGGAAGATCCGAGGATTAGGAAGTTCCTATCACTAGGGCCAAGTACAACTCTTTGCATGTAAACTGAATACAGAATAGTAACATATGGCGCTAGGATGATCCGCCTTATAGCATCTTCATCCCTCAATGTAAAGGAGGTCTAAAAGAACTTTTATTATATGACTGGCTCTTTCAGCGGTCAAGATGAATCAATTCTCCTGCTGTGATTGGCTACCCCACGAGGTCAAGATGGAGCCATCTTGACCGCTCGGGATAGCCCGTTCGTCCCGCGTTTTATTGTGAGTCTTTTAATGGCGTCCTTTGAGTCATATAATAAATCCTTTATTGACCAAGCTTGTTCGGTCAAGATGGCGGGATATTGGCCTCGTTCTTTTTTTGGCCAATACCCCGCCATCTTGACCTCACGCTTGGTCAATAACCCATATATATTATCTAGTTAAGGTATGCGAGCGACACGAGTTGAGGATAACTGATTTGACTATCATTTTTTCTTTGGTATTTCATTAATATACAGCCAGATGTTTTCAAGTGTGCTGAAAAAACTAATAAGATTGATGCAATATTTCACTTTATTACTTTTTAATTAAACGCACTTTTCCGACCAAAGTGGCGTAGTTTCACGAGTGTTTCAAAAGTGGGTATAACTGTCAACTGACAAAAGGCCTAAAATTTTACTCATAGAGCGGGAATAATTGATGGCCGACGAACAGTCCCAAAAAAGTGGATTGCCAGCCCTATCGTGGTCAGAATAAAAAGCCTCAACGGACTATTTTTTATCAGTTGCGATCTCAAGATAACGACAACAATAATATATAGATTTAGCCAAGCCTAAAAGCGGAGCTCCATGGTTATTATTTTATTTACTGGTATTGAGCAACTTCGCATGGCTTCCTTGCGCCAATATTTTGTGTTTAGAGCAGTCAACAGGAATCGACCGTGGTTCCAAAACGTCAAAACATTAAAACATTCCAAAACAACTGGACGCCTATGTTTGTTCGAAGACTCTTGGAATGGGTGAAGAAAGTTGACAAGTAAGCTTCTAGTAAGCTAGAAAAATTACTAAGCAATCTTAAGTTTTTACATAACGGTCCGTAGAGTATGAACCTGATCGTTTAGAGCAGTCAACGATTCACAAACCACAGAATAACAAAACATTACAAGAAAACAAATTCACTGACGATGCGTAGGTTTGTAGGTTTCTTTGGAGAAGGTAGGGAAAATAGACAAGTGACAATTTCGTAGCAAGTTAATAAAAATTGTTAAGCAATTTTGACATAAGCTTAAATATCGGAGAAAAGAGAAAAAGGAAAACAAACCGATGGTTGGATAGGTAATCACACTGGGCCGAGAAAAATTAAGAATTGATATTATTTGTGTTTTCAGAAGTTGCTGAAATTGTGTTCTTTGCGTAAAACACAGGTAATACTAAAGCCCCCGCTAAACGATCAAACATTTTCCTGAACATAGTGTTTGACAAACATAACTTTGGGTGACTAGCCCATAAACAAATTTCCTTGGGCGAGAAACCTCTGCTAGCAGGAAAACAGACAATGTTTGACCAAACACAAGACAAAGCGAGTATACAGGACACTTTTTGCGTGTTATCGCTGAAATTTTCACGTTCTTCATTTGGTTTGCTTTTTACTGACTGTGCACTTTCTTAGTTGGGTTGGCTAAACGATCAAACATTTGTTCGTAGAGCGAAATGTTGGATGAAAATGTTTCATATGGATCAAACATAGAAAGCCGTTTTAAATTATCTTCCAACACGATGTTGAATGAAGTGTTTGATCGTTTAGCCTGGGCTTAATGCTTAATTTTACGAGGACTCATTGCGATTACTTGTTGATAAGTTAGGGGCAAAAGTTTTTTTAATGCTGTTGAGGCACCGACGTCGAAAAACACTGAAAACAGTCAGCCAAGCGGAGTGAAAACACTCGTTCGCTTGCATGAAAACAACAAAACAAACAAACAATTCAACTACTTCTTTGCTTGCAAAACGAGTAGAGATGATTGCTATTTATATCCAGTCGAGAGAAAAATACAAATTGCTTTCCTGAACAAAAATAAGAACGATTAAACCATTTAATGTTAAGCTTCAATTCATTTAATTCAGTCACCTGTGTTGTAGAGATTGAAAATACGAATCCACTTGAGTTAAAACACATCTGGAAAAATAGTAAACGGTTTGTCCAAAGAAAGAACTTCTTCCACCAACTTTGAGCTACTCGTTCCTCCCATTAATGCCGGTGAACTGTTAAGTGACCTTTCTTGGTGAGCTGCGAGGTGCCGCGGTAAAGTGAAAGTCCTTGAAGCCTTGAATCATTTTGTTTTTCAACCACACAATCCGGGCGTCGATTATGCAAGTCGAGCCAAGTTTTAAGCGTTTCCTGAGGTAAATGTTTTCCTATCCTTTTTATGACTTGAAAATTCACCTTCCGGAGTATCTGTTGATTAGTTATTGATTTTTATGCCTTTTACGCGAATTAAAAGACAAACTTCGCAAACTTCGAAGAAGATGAAGTTGTTTTGGTCAAAATGAAGAAACCAACTGAATGTGAAATTACAAGCCGCAGAAAGCGCGCGGAAAATTAAGCCTCGTTTTGGTTTCGGTGCCTCGTTTTGGTTAAATTAACCTGGCTCGAGCATGCGATCTAATCGAAAACTAGTACGTGGTCAGCGGTCAACTTCACAAAAACAGCTGACCTATATGAGCTCTAAACTTGAGCCTGCGATATGGCCACGTGATACTGGTCAGCGGAAACCTTGTTTTGACAGCTGTCAATTGGCCATGACACGGATGTCCTATATCAAAGTTGCACGCTGCAAACTAGCTGATGAGCTGGGGACCCAGCTGGGTCAGGTGGAGTATGGCCGCCATGTTGGATTATTATGGTTATTATTAGGATATTATTAATTATTGGGCAACTCCACCGTCGTCGTCGTGCGCGCCCACGAGCAATACCGCTAGCCATTTTTACCATGAGAAAAGCAGTTGACGGGTTTCTATAGGTATGGGGCGGAGCTCCGCTATCAAACAATACATTACTTCAGTAGTACAAGGTTACGGTGTAGTAAAGAATGAGATACAAGTTTAACAGTTCATCACAATGTAAAAACAAGGCCACTTTGATAATTAAAGTTCTAGGTAAAGAACTAACGAAGAGCTTATGGAAGAGATCATTTCTCAATTTTCCATTGCAATAACATCTTACTCCGAAATTCTTTTACATGTGGCTTCTTATCAAACTGAAACATTTACAGGCCTAGACATCATAAAATGTTTGATAGAACGACGGAGAAGTGTAATTCGTTTAATTGAAGGACGTGAGGAATAAGGGTGAGGGGATTTTGCTTTTTCTTGTAAGATGAATATCAGTAATATATATATTTAGCCAAGCCTAAAAGCGGAGCTCCAAAAGCATTCTTTTTCTACTGGCATTTACATATAGTGTGCTGGTGTTATCACCCATTTGACCTCACTCAAGCTACAGACCCAAGGCTGTAAAAAATAGTATGGAAAGGTGATCTGAGCCAGTGTCACAGTGGATTTGGACCCCCCGCAGATTTGCATCCTCCAGTCCAGATCTGCTTGTGGATCAGATTTGGACCCCCTAGTCCAGAACTGCTAGCAGATATGAATCCCCTTTTACGGATTTGGACCCCCACCCCTCCTAAAAACAAGCATTCTATTCAGTAAGGTAATAAAAATTCCTTTGCAAATTGAGTTTGGAGATGTTAAAAAGCAAAAAAATATATTGAGGTAGGTTTTTTTAAAACAATAATCTTTAATACTTTGTGTAAAAAAGAACCTGCAACGCTAGTTTGCATCTATAAATTTTTAAAACAAAACATTTCTTAACATCTTAGAGCAATACCTAAGGACAGGTCTGTTTCCCCGTTTAACTGTAGGCTACTTAGTTATGGTTTAGAGCCACTAGAAATTGGTGGAGAAGCCTGGTGAATGCTATTTTGAATCAGTATCCGACATCAGACATATAGTGATTCAGATCATCACTTCATAATGAATGCAATTTCAGTTATCCAAAGCCTCCCATGAGACGGTTGGAAATCAGAAATTGTGTATCCTCTGGATATATGTATGCATCAAAAAAATTTATGAAAGAAAGATACATGGAAATCAATAAAAATATTTAGATGATATGCATTAAGGCCAATATATTTCTTTTGATCAGTTACTTCTTGACCTTACTATCGCAAAAAACTGCTTGCTGACATTAAGCTCATCAATCAATGCACCTACAGTGTTTTCAAAAAGAAATCCAGCTGCATTTCTGGCCAGCCAAGTGCAAGACTAAGCAACTTGATAATAAAATATTGGGCATGTGGTTGATATCACTATCAAGGTAATTAACAATGTAGTATGAGGATTTAAGGTAATGATTCACCAAAGAAAAAGTGCGGGAAATCCGTGTTAGCAATCTTAACTTGATTTTCTATTTTGCAAGAAAGGTAAGGACTAGTCTCACATTTCTCCATGTACATTTGAAATTGCACAACATACTTCCTCAAACATCAAAAATCCCATTACACATTAGTACCAAATGTCATCCAAACATACCACAAGATTGGTGTGACCAGCTATGAATAAAATTAATTGAAAGACTGCATGCAGGAGAAGGAAGTCCAAAGGATGTGTACATTAATGAGAAAGAGCTTACTTTAAGTTTAGTAATACTTTGTCATGCGAATACATCTAAGTTGATACAAAAAAAAGTGCATGACTGGAGAATAATTGGGAGAAAGTAAATTCCCATACAAAGAATATTATCTAATACAGTAATAGCCCACGAATAAAAACCTGGGTTTTAAGAACCTGTTAAGCCCCCTCCACATAAGAACCTATTAAGGCTAAAATTTTAAGTTAGGTTCTTATCAGTGGGGTTGCTGTAAAAGTGTAAAGGTAGAAACTGCTGAATGAGTTTCTTTGTTATGTTTTGTTAAGGACATATACTGTACCTGCAGTGAACTGCCTATAGGCATTTCTCTATGGTACAAATAAATGATTTATACTGTTTTATGAGATGATATTTATCATATATATAGTATATTCAGATAAAATTCATATGAAAATTTAAGAACCTATTTTAAGAACCTTGGTAGCCTAAATTTGCTTTCAGTACCATTTATATAAGAATCTATTTAGGCTAAATTAGAAAATTCTGGTTCTTATACGTGGGCTATTACTGTATTACACATTCTAAAAACTAAGAGGTGAAATTTAAACGTGGCCCAAAGCTAACCTAATCAAATTAAATCAAACATTTGTCTCTTACAAGTCACCCCTGCTTTGAGATTGACACTAAAAATAAAGAAGTAAAATTGAAATACAATCCAACGCTAACCTAATTAAATTACATACTTGTCACTCACAAGCTACATCTGATTTAAAATTGACACAAATAATGTAATAGATAGGACTTAAACCTGCTTAAAGAAGGTGCATGCATGATGTTCGATGGAACACCATTCCAGTCTGGTATGTAGCGATTATAAAAAGAAAAGCTGAAGGCCATATATATATATTTAGCCAGGCCAAGCCTAGAATCGGAGTTGCACACTCTCACCGAGCAACTTCGCATGGCTTTATTTGGGCCAGTTTAATTTGTGTCCAAAACAATTGAGCAGCAGCAGGGAAAACGAAGAGTTTTCGATAGCAAACGTTTGCAAAAAAAATACAGACATTCGAGAGTCCTAACTACTTTCAGATGAAAGCGTAACGGAATTCAAAGCGGATTAAAAAAAAAACAAACACTACAAGCGAACAAAGTACGATGCGAGTGTTATGCTGGAAGAAGGAGAAGGTGGAGAAATTAAACAAGACTAGCTTGTAATAATAATAGCTTGTACTGATTAGTCTAGAAAAATCGGTATTTATTTTGACGTTAATGCCCGTAGAAAAGACAATAAAGGGTAAAATCTGATCGTTAAGAGCAGTCAACAGGAATTGACCGCGGTTCAGAAACAACAGAACAACAAACACAAGTATTACAAGAAAACAAAGCAGAATACGAATAACATTTCTTCGAAGATTCTTGGAGAAGGTGGAGAAATTAGACAAGTAACAAAAATTGCTTAGCAATTTTGACATAAATGTCCGTAGAAAAGACAAAAAAGAGGTCCACACCTCATCGTTTAGAGCAGTCAACAGGAATCGCTGAGGCAGCAATCACTCGGAACGCGACAGAGCTGAATAATAGCGCCATTTCCCACAAAATCTTTCCTTGGCTGACACAAAACGCTAAAGAGCTTTGATAGTTTTACTGGTATTACCATGCCTTCCGAAGAACCTTCTTCAATTAATGATTCTCAGTGGCAAAGCGTCATCCAGTTAACGAAGAAAGCGCTTGCCAAACCACACCAGCATTTCTCTCGCAGACCCGGCCAATATAAAATTTATCAAAGCCAGCCCAGCCTGTCAACCCATTTCGGTGTTTTTAACATCCAAACGCTGAT
The DNA here is from genome assembly GCA_016490735.1 of Pachyseris speciosa. Lineage (NCBI taxonomy): Eukaryota > Metazoa > Cnidaria > Anthozoa > Scleractinia > Pachyseridae > Pachyseris > Pachyseris speciosa. The sequence goes on along the minus strand of JAEMWC010001063.1, from coordinate 185,426 downwards.
TCTTACCGTTTCAAACAAATTAAGACGACATGTTTATAGACGGCGAAACTTAATATTGTTGTTTACAGGCCGCTTTCGACGAAGATCTCTAAAACGTTTTTCAAATTTTGACAACTTTATGTCAGATTTTGAGACGTGCACATGCATATGCATTTGATCGGCTTTTTTTTCACTCGAGTTTTAATGCTTAATTTTACGAGGACTCATTGTGATTATGTGTTATTAAGATAAGGGCAAAAGTTTCTTAACGCTGTTGAGGTACCAAGGTCGAAAAACAGTCAGCCAAGCGGAGTAAAAACACTCTTTAGCTTGCAAAGAAAACAACGTAACAAAAAAACAAACAAACAAACAAACAAACAATTCAACTACTTCTTTGCGTCCAAAACGAGTACAGATGATTGTTATTTATATCCATTGGAGAGAAAAATACAAGTTTCATCCCTGAACAAAAGTAACAACGATTAAACCAAATGTTAAGCTTCTATTTATTTAATTTACCTCACTGTCCTGCGTTGTGTTGTAGAGGTTTCTACCACTTGAAAATACGTAAGATTCAGTAAGGTAAAAACCAGCATCCGCAAAAATAGCAAACGGTTTGTCCAAAGAAAGAGCTTTTTCCACAGAGTTTGAGCTACTCGTTCCTCCCATTAACACAGGTGAACTGTTAAGTGACCTTTCTTAGTGAGATGCAAGATGCCGCGGTAAAATGAAAGCCCTTGAAGCGTTGAATTATACTGTTTTCAACCGCTTAATCCATCCAAGTTTGAAGCTTTTCTGGAGAAAAATCGCTCTTCCCTTCATCACTTGAAAAGTCACGTTCCGGAGTATCTTTTGACAAGTTCTTGATTTTTATGCTTTTTACGCGAATTTAAAGACAAACTTCGATCGAAGACGATGAAGTTGTTTTGCTCAAAATGAAGAAACCAAGTGAATGTGAAATTACGAGCCGCAGAAAGCGCGCGAAAAATTAAGCCTCGATTTGGTTTGGGTGTCCCACACCTGGCTTGAGCCTGCGATCAAATCGAAAGCAAGTACCTGGTCAGCGGTCAACTTCAAAAAAACAGCTGACCTCGATGAGGTCTCAACTTGAGCCCGCGATATGGTCACGTGACACTGGTCAGCGGATACCTTGTTTTGACAGGTGTCAATTGGTTATAAGATGGATGTCCAGTATCAAAGACTTACGCTGTAAACTAGCTGGTCAGCTGGGCCAGGTGGAGTATGGCCGCCATGTTGGATTATTATGATTGTTATTAGGATATTATTAGTTATTGGGCAACTCCACCGTCGTCGTCGTCGTCGTGCGGGCCCACGAGCAATACCGCTAGCCATTTTTACCATGAGAAAAGCAGTTGACGGGTTTCTATAGGTATGGTGCTCCGCTTCGCGGCCCTTCTGGCCGCTGGAGCTCCGCTATAATTAATTACAGTATTAAACCAGGCAAACCTTGCTTGCTTGCATTTCATAAACGTACGTATGTTCAGTGGACACTAAGTAGAGTATCAATGGATACACCTAAAGGCTCAACGGGCGATTGCTCATACATTAGCTATTGAGTAAAGGTGTCGTATCTCTTTGTATTACACATAAAGTATGACCCTTGACCGTGTTTCTCGAGTTTCAATGTGGTTGTTTTGCTTTCAAAAAGAAAACACCCTTGTCAGGGGAACCCAACGACAAGTTTCGGTAGATATCTGCTAGGTGGAGGGTAATTCGGCTTGTGCTTTCGGCGTCTATTCGATTAAAGTGTGCACTCAAATTTTCGTAACTAAAACGTGGCCTAAAAGATTCGCAATTGGGAAATCGTAGCCCCTCAGGTTTTCGAAAAGGTCGCAATTGCTGTTTTTGGCAGTCATAAACGTCAACTAGCATTTTCTGAAAGAAAATATTTCCCTAGAAAGTTTGTGGAAAGTTCATTTCAGCTTGTATTTTCTCAAAGGAAGATTTTGTACCCTAACTTCAAACAGACACCATAAGATAATTAAAAATGCCTTTCTACAGCTTTTGGTTGATTTGGCTCGTTGGGTACCCCTGTCTTGTCTTATATTTGTGACTATTTCATTATTTAACCTTCATTTTAGACCATGAGCCTCCAATGTTTATCCGCTGCCCAAGTAACATCAGTAAAACCGATCTCGTAGAGTCACAAACTCGTGTCGGTTGGGAGCGGCCTCTTGTTACAGACAACTCTGGCGTTAATCCAATTCTTTCAGCCACCCGACCAATTGGAGACTTTTTCCATGTTCCTGGCACATATGAAATTATTTACACCGCGGAAGATGAGTCTGGGAATAGAGCAACGTGCTCATTCCGGATAACACTGGCACGTAAGTACAATCCTGAATGCAATTAAGTAGCTGATCGGGAATTACTCTGCCCTACTTAACCTGCCATATCAGTTTGGGAGTAGATGTTTCATTTTGAAGCTTCCCATCTCTGAATAACATCACATCTCTGAATCGCTGAAATTTAACAGGTATTTTAGTGAATGATGGAATTACATCGTGAATGTTTTATAGGCGGATCGAGATTTACGGTGATATTTTAGGCTGCTATTGTTAGAACAGGCAAAAAGCAACGTTTGTGTCCGAGTTGTTTCATTGAGAAGCGCAGTAGAGTAAATGGTTTTATTACTTAGTGATAAAGGATAACCCTAATTTCTGTGATGCGACAGAAGCAGATGTCTCATTTTCAAGACTCGTTGAAAGTTATTGGCTTCCATAACAGTAAAACTGTGAAACGTAGACTTTGATCTTCGTCTGATCTTCTTTGTGAGAGTTTATTTTTGCTATTTTGCTTCTGTCGTATCACAGTACAGAATAGTTTATATGCCCGGTGTATCGGTTACTGAAGTCCTATATCCTTGATGAAAACTCGGACACAAAATAGCAGCATTTTCCGTCTCCGAACATTGAAGGAGTCCGCTGATGTTTCAAAACTACGCAAGAATTTCATACTTCGAGATTTCAATAGAGCGTTTTCATTCACGTGACTACCGGCCGTATTGGTTAACTCAAACAAAAAATAGTATTAGCATAAAAATAGATTTCAATTCTCAGGGGTTTAGTTTGGAACACCAACATGGCCGCCATTTCTTTGTTTTGGAACACCAACACGACCGCCGTGACGTCATGCGAAAACTCTCTATCACACGTGCAATTAGCAATACGCCGAACACACAATGTATTGACTAAATTTAGAATATAAAAACTCTTCTTATGAATATTCTGTGCAACGTCGGAGTCAGTCGCAGGGTTCGTGCGTCTCTTTTAATAAATACATACGTAATGAAGTTAAGTGTCCTGGATGTTTTCAGTTTTCGTAGTAATTGGCTGATTCTTTTTTCAGCTTGCCGGAAATGTCCGAGTTTTAGCTAGAATTATTGCTATTAATTTCTTCACGTTTTGAGTTTTGATTCTTTCTTTACAGTGAAAACCTGTACTTTGTACGATGCACCTAAAAACGGAGCCTTGGCATGTTACAGCGATGTCGGTGAAAGATTTTGCACTGTGCAGTGTAAAAGAGGTTTTCACTTTACCTCGGTCCCTCCATTGTTCTATTACTGTTCAAGTGCGACATGGTCTGTCGTTGGCTTTGGTTCTTTTAACCTTCCATGGCCAGACTGCACGGGTGAGAAACTTTCAATTAACGAGCTGGGCATGAGGACCAAGCAATAATTAGAAAACAATTTCAATTCCGTTACATTAGTGAAAAGAGTATTAAGCAACCAATCGTCCTGGATTGAAAGACCTGTACTCAACCCCCGGCCCCACCTCCGTTAAAGGGAACCTCCACTCTTACAACAAATTGGTGCTAAATTGTAGGAAATAATTACTAGATTTTTTGTACACTTAAATGTTATTTCCACGTTTCAAAACAAAATTTGGAATCTAGTAATTAATTCCAACAATTTAGCTTGAAATTTTTGTAAGAGTGGAGGTTCTCTTTAAAAAGTCTCCCCACAAGAGGAAGGGGACAACGTTGATTCTAAACAAATGTGGGATATTTTATTTTCATTTGATGTCATAGATCTCTTCATAACAATACAATTCTAAGGGAGTTTCTCAAACTATAGAACTAGAAACGAAATGCTGCTAAGTTTTCCGTTCTTGGTCCCCTAGTGATTGAACAAAAACTCCCCTTCTTGCCATACGAGAAGACAACATTTTCTCGGGAAATAAGCAGAGTAAAGAATTCATGCCTCCTCTTTGGAAATTGACGGTATGTTAGACAGGGCCGCAGCTAGATTGAAGCGAAGCGTGACAATACCTGATTAAAACTGTCATTCAATTATACATTTTATTTTATTTTTGTGCCTCTTTCTCTTAGAAATAATGTTTGTGAGCCCAGAAACATGAGGCGGTTTTCCACAATAAGGTAACCTGGTTACCTAGTTTTTCTTGCCATCTATACTACGTCTCGATTTCAGTCCCATTTGTCTTCGCAGTTGGGTTTCTAAAAGTACCTTAAGATATTGCATCGCTGGAATTCCAATGTAGACATAGAAGGATCGCTCTAACATTTGCCACATAATTTTTAACTTTAGATATAAGTTCGAAGCTTTGTTGTTTTTTTTTCTTCTGTAGATCTCGAAATGCTAGTCAAATCATTCGATCTAAAGATCAAAGAGGACTTATCATATTTTCAAACAATGCAAAGTGAATCTTTAACAAACAGTGTCATTTTACATAGACGTAGACATATTTTTTTCAGGTTAATGTTGCTGTCGGAGGCCATATATATATATATATATATATATATATATATATATATATATATATATATATATATATATATATATATATATACTAAAAACAATGAAAACCCAAAGTCGTCTATTACTTTGCTTTAGCGCTACGCGTTTCACCGCTGTTGCGGCTCTTCAGGCATAGCAAAGTGTGTTTATTGACTTATTGCGTCACAGATGTCAGTAAGTGAGTAAGTCACATCTGTGACGCAATCAGTCAATAAACACACTTTGCTATGCCTGAAGAGCCGCAACAGCGGTGAAACGCGTAGCGCTAAAGCAAAGTAACAGAAGACTTTGGGTTTTCATTGTTTTTAGTATCATCATTCGACACAGAAGTTTACAGTTTCTTTATATTATATATATATATATATATATATATATATATATATATATATATATATATATATATATATGAAGATTACTGTGAGAGAGGTGAATTTTGGCAAAACAAATGTGAAAGAAGTGTGTCTTGCTAAGGTCCTGGTAGGATATACCACTTCTAAAACTGAAACACTATTAATGAAGTGACCTAAAATGCAAAACGTTATTTGACCGCCAAAACGTTCTCAAAAGAACGCGTATTTTGTTTATTTGGAGTACACCGTATTCTTTCCTAAAACAGAATTAGTCCTTACAGAAGACGATAACCGACTATTTCGAGTATTTCATATTCCGGAATAGCCCCAGATTAAAAGAACGCGTCCCGTAGAAGTCAATTCTTTTTTATCAATAAAAGGAAGTTGGCACTACCTTCTCACAATTTCATTAGTACTTCAAGAGGCAAGAGGGCATATTTACGGCGATCGAGAGATAGTATTACGTTATAACTCACGTGACATCTATTCAGCATTGCACGCTGAATGTTTTAAAAGTAACCTTTCCCGTCAATTAACCATGTAATGTATTTGGGAAACAGAAAAAGCTTAACACATTTTGATCGGTGACACAAGACTTCTGCTGGCAAGCACGCAAGGAAATCAGCAAACCTCTAACTTGTTTACTAATGGTTTAATTTGTAGTCTCACAGACTCAGCAGGTGCCTGTGTACCTTCCCCAGTATTACTACTTCGATGGTGAAGCGAATGACCCCGACGGTATAGCAGACATAAAGAGTAACTTTGTTGCCTTGACGTCAAGTTTTCCTTTTTGCCCACAATGCACAGAGGAGGCCACAATTGTGTATGCTGGCCAGGTAGGTATCATAGATAGTATATGCACGGGAGATGAACTGAATTCTTAACTGAGAACGTTTCTCACTTTATCATACTAAGGCTAAACCGACTTGAACAAGAGAAAAACACAACGACAAACTTCGTTTGCATGGCCATCATTTATCATGCACAATATTCATAAGAAATCCAACAAAAGTAAAGATAGAAAAGAAACTAAGTCTGTTTTGCAAGTCAAATTAGAAGGAAACTGCAATTGCAGGTTAATGAAATGACCTGTAGAAAGGCCAGCAAGTGATAACGTCTCAGACTTCGTGATTGCTATTTTGGAAAACAAATTTGAAAATGGATTTAATTTTTCAAAGTTTTGAAGTCACACAGAAATGACTTTTTGATATCTACCAGTGAAAATTATAACCAATCGCCATTCATAGTAGAATCGTTAATCCAACCATTGCAAATCACTCAAATGGCTTCCGAGAAGCGCAAGCTTGAAATCAGCGCCTGCTCGAAGTTTGTGTTTCAAAAGCATGGCATCGGCTTCCCATTTTTTACCTCTGGATTCGCCGTCAGATGATTCTATCGACACGCAATGGATTAAAAACACTTTGAATAACTGAAAACAAACAGGGATGTCGCCTTGGTGAAATAGTTTTTTAGAACGAAAGGAGTGGATAAAGAGATTGAAAACCTGGGAGCCAAAGAGCTTGATGAAGTTTTCCGTTTGCATTTTTAGTGGCGGTTAAGAAAAAGGACGGAGGAGAATATGAGCCAACAACATTAAAGTCGTTTATCTCCAGCTTCGACCGCTTCTCTGTTTCAAGGGGCAAACATTCAAGGGGGAAATTCAACATTTCTGTAAACAGTAAAAGTCAGCAGAGTGCCGACATTACATGATTGAATCTGACAGTGATTAGGCACAAGCGAATAGATTTCACACTTTGTATTTACGAATTATCCCGTATTTTTCAGTTATTCTGAATGGGAAGTGATATTTAAGCGTGTATAGGCTCTTTGTCTACTTGAATGTTGATGGCTGGAAACCAGCTTTGATTTTTAGGACGCTCGGTCATTTAGATCAGTCTGAATTTTTTCTGTCCTATATGTAAGCTTGTGGGATCGGGAAAATAAAACTGCTTCCAAGTATATGTTTCATTTTCATTAAATGTGATGGTACTAGGACTGAGTGGAGTCCAATTCGGTCTCTAATCATACGAGTGATAACAAAATCACACGATCGCGCAGCGCGAATCCAATTTGTTTATCACGAGTATGTTTACAGGCCGAATTAGACGACACGAAGTCTTATTGCCAGCTAACAATAAAAATTACCGAAAAAAGAGGAAGAAGTAAGTTATAAAACGAAGGGAACTTTTGCATTAAAAGGCTGACAAAGGAAGCGTAAATTGTTAATTGCCGATCTGAAATTGACTAGAATCAAAATATATGGTGATTGAAACCAAGGTTGTGATTGATTGATTTAAACTACAACTTTAAATGTGATATCCTACTTTGAATGTGATTGGCTTATTGAACTTTCCAATAACAAACTGTTAAGTGAATTAGTGGAAAATAGGACTTCTTTTAACCAATCACAATCGAAAAAATTGTAATTTTTATGATTAATATAATAAACAAATTACAGTGTAGAAAGTTCTTTGTACGCTGCGCTCACTCGCTCGGTTTTCCCAAGTTTTTCAACTCGTGAATAAAAATCCGTATGTCGCACTTTCAATAAAGCAATCTATATCGTAAACAAATTATTGCGCCTCGTTTGCAAGTCAAGCATTACTTTCATTCCAGTGAGGGTACGCAGAGCACCACTTTCTACAATGCATGGGAATAGTACGCAGAGCACCAATTTCTACAATTCATGCATGGGAATAATAAAGTCGAAAACCTCACCGAATCTGTACCAGCTTTATCCGTTACCATTACCATGTGTTTGTATCTTAAGAGTTGTAGTCTGCTTTCTTGAACCGCCTTCTCTTTTACCTCGACTCATTTTTAAGTTGGTTCTCTTCTTCTTTTTCCATTTTTTCTTTGTTTTGCTTCTTTTTTTTTTAATTCTCGCCCGTTTTTGTCTGTATTTTCTCAAGAGCCTCAGCTTTTTTAGAAAAAGGTCTCTAAAATGCTAATTAAGGTTTAGCGTAGTGGAAAATAACCGGAAAGATATCGTCAAGTGGATCATAATAAACTGTTGCTTTTTCTAATTCATTTTCTGCAGGTTGACATATAAAAGAAGACCTGGAATCAGGAGTATCAGAGTTGCATTAATTATTCTCGGCCAGTTACTAGATGGCATGGGATGTACTAAAACAAGGTTCAATAAAATAACGTTGTAATGGTGATCAAATTTTCATTTTATATTCTTTATATATATATATATATATATATATATATATATATATATATATATATATATATATATATGTCTGCATACATGCATTCCAAATATATATTCAAAACGGGTGGAGAAACTCACTAAACGTATCGGCCATGAAAATAGCCTGACGCGATGCAAGAGCTTAGAACAAACACAAAAAGAAAGTTGTACAGACAACGTACAGACAACGTTTACCTTCGACCATTATCGTCCACAGTCAGTGTAGACCTTGATCACTGTAATTTTAGATTTGGCGTTGGTCAGATGATACTAATTTGTTGGTAAAAATAGCTTAAAATGAGTAAAGTGATGGCCAAGGTTGAGATGCATTAGATATCTTTTGTCATTGTTCAACATATCGTAACACTTTCCTAAGATGGTCATTTTGTACTGGATATACGTCGTGCCCACTCGACAGATGTCCTGTAAAACAAGTTATTCGGTGCGTCGGGGAGAAAAATGGCGGGGTTTTGTTTTTTATTATTTATATTATTATTTTATTTTTTCTGCAGCAAATTGTTATAAGCGTGATGAGTTATAAAACAATTATCCTGCTCAATCTTGCGGAATATCCCCTCATTTTAACCAACTCGGCCTACGGCCTCGTCAGCTAAGTATCAGGTGATACGTTCCCGCGCGATTTCGCAGAATGATTATCAAGTAAATATCGCCGAGATGTAGTTTCCCTTATTGTGGGTCACTCACACACCGGTTTCCAAGGCTTTGCAACACTCTTTTCTTTATTCATTACCACCAATCTTTTTATCACAGAGATATAGTTTCCCTTAACTAGCAAAATATTGCAGACGTCAGTAAAGACAACGCCTGCAAATTCTCAGACGGCTCAGTGGAACTAGTGACATCTTTGCGACAGTTAAAGATGTAGCTCTCAAATTTGTCCAGTTCGCTAATTTTGAGAAGCTTTTTCAGCTATGCCACTGGATTTTTGTTGTACCTGGCCTACGTGGAAATTTAAAATTACCGTTAAAAAAAGAGGCTACAGGTAGCCTATATTGTAGCCTATATTCGGGCCGGTGGCTTAGAATATAGTTCGGTCGATCATGAATCGATTTCGAGTGAACATCTCCACCTCTTGGTGAAGTTTTTAGTCAGCGTGACAGGCATTGCATGACTCCCGTGCTAACTTGGTATGTGATACATCTCCATCGTTAAGTGTAAATTCTCCTGTATCAGATGATCACGAAACGAAAACAGTTCAAGCTTCGGCCGGGAACATAAAGTTAACGGTTTCGAGTTGGAATCTTGCCGAAGTCAAAGACGTTGTAGCTTTAAACTTCAATAGCGTGGGCTTTCAAAATCATCTAGCCCAACTTTCCGCATACACTGGAAAAACCGAACGGAGCCCATTCCCCCGGGGGGAATACATTTTCGACAGAAAAGGTACTGATCCCTTTCGTATACCTTCCATTGACAAATAGTACCCCTTTCGTATACCTAAAACAGGAAGTCTTCTTGTCATTTTCACGTAGTGTTCAATAAATTAAAACAGTGCAGTCATAAGGTATGTGTTCGAAATATTTTAATGAAAAACACTTTTAAATACCTTAATGACAGATGTCCCAACCCTTTCATATACTTCGACTTGTGAAATCCCTACCCTTTCATATACCTGAAGCGTGAAAAAGGTACCCCTTTCGGGCGGAGCCTTCCGTATAGGCCATTATAGGGAGTACCCCCGGGCCCATTCCTCGACTTTTGACCATTGCAGTAACTCCCCGAGTACCGTAAAGTTCCGAAGGTAATGACCTCCCGAAAGTAGCGACCCTTCGAAAGTAGCGAGTAAGATTTCACGGGTGTAAGCAAATCCCTAAAGGTGCGGTAATACGTGCCACAAAATCGAGCTACAAAACGTGCAACATTGTTGCGTAGCGAGTTTCAGAGTGATGTAGCACGAATTACTACACGCGCTACAAATTCATGTATTGCGTAATCTTGTTGCGCGAATTAAGCGTTGTGATTGGTCAATTTATGACATCCAAGATGGCGGCCGAGAAGACGCGCCGCAAAGCAACGGCCCTTTTGTTTATAGCTTTGTCACTTAAAGATGAAGGGTCGGTCCCACGAAAGAGAAATAGAAAGTTGTGCATGAGGGAATGGATTGCAAGGAGGAAGAAAAAGGGAATTTATCATCAGTTGGTTAAGGAACTGGAGGTCGAAGATCTGGCAGCGTATCGCAACTTTTTTAGCGTCACGAAAGGTCAGTTTCGTTTTCTTGCCGAAAAAGTCAGCCCAATCATTGCCAAAAAGGAGCAACCTTACCCACTAAACCATCGTCGGCCTTCCATCAAACCTGACGAGCGACTGACTGTGACCTTAAGATATTTGGCCACTGGAGAAACGCTGCACTCCCTTGAATACAGTTTCAGAATTTCACGCCAAGCAATTTCCGCCATCATTATTGAAACATATAATGCTCTTTACTCTGTCTTGGCTGAGATTATTTTAAAACATCCAAAACCAAAGAAGAATGGGAAGAAGTATCTTCGAACTTTGCTTCAAGGTGGAATTTTCCAAATGGCATCGGAGGAAGTGACGGGAAGCGAATTATAGTCCAACAGCCCAAAAATTCTGGTTCTCAATTCTATGGCTACAAGGGTCACAACAGCGTAATATTGCTTGCAGTGTTTGGACCTAACTATGAATGTCTGTGGGCCAGTGTTGGTACAAATGGGAGATCCTCAGACGCTGCTATTTGGCAAAATTCAGACTTAAAGGAAGCTCTTCAAAGTCCAGGAAATCCACTGAACCTTCCTCCTCCAAAGGAAATACCCGGAAGAGAAAAGAAGGTACCTTACGTGCTCACAGGAGATGACGCATTTCCGCTAACGCGCTACCTTACGAAGCCATTTCCACAGTCTGGGCTCTCAGTGGAGCAACGGGTTTTCAACTATCGGCTCTCAAGAATGAGACGAATTTCAGAGAATGGATTCGGCCTGCTGGTTAACAGATTCCGTGTTTTCCGAACTTTCATTCTCCTACCCCCCGAAACAGTACGTTCTTTGGTTTTAGCCGCCCTGGCATTACATAATTTTTTGAGGTAAGCCAAAAGGGTGTCAATTGTCAGGGCAAATACCTAAAATATGTAAGGTCGTCGACACTGTCTGAAGAGGGGGCAAGTTGTCTGACATTTGATTTATTGAATACTGTACGGATCTTCCTAAATATATTATGAAAAACAAGATTTCAGTGTATTCCTTTTTTTTCAATATCACTTAACTAAGATTGTTGTCAATATTCATTGATTGCTTTTGAGAATTATTTTTGCATTTTCGTTTATTGCATTTACTTATCATCATCATCAGAGTGTCCGACCAATCAGTTGCTGAGGCAGACCACGAGGACACACAGGGAAATGTCATTTCTGGAGCATGGAGGGATGGCAGTGATAATTCAGCTGTGCCAGCAACATGGTTGGATTACCGTCCTGTGTGCAGCAACAATTATTCCAACGAGGCGAGGCTCATCAGAGAGGAATTCAAGGAGTACTTTAATTTAGAAGGGGCTGTTTATTGGCAGTGGAGGCAATGTGGCCTTGATTGTATAACATCTAAGTAAGCGTATAATATCAAAAACCTACTTGTTTCTGATTGGCAGTTTAATGGTGTATTTGCGGAGATCTGCAGTTTTAGCATTTTCTAATTCATAACCACGCCTTTAGAGATCAACATATGTAGCATGAAGAAGTGTCACATACCACCTGGTATATTAAACTAATACACAAATTGCAAACTATTAACAACTGTTTATTTGGAAATCAAGCTTATCCAAAACAGCAAAGGGAAAAAGAATAATATTAGTATCATTCAGAAATCGACTGTATACAATAAATCCCTGTGTACTGTCCAAAAAATATGATGTTGCCAGAAATTCTCTGATGGCTTTCACTCAAAAAATTAATACTTTGAAGTAAGCTCAGATTATTGTAAATTTTTATTCACAATTTCATCCATGAATTAAATTTTGGTGACTTTAAACAGTTTTGTCTCTGCTTTCTTTATCTTAAACTGTAGCATTACAATATTTGGCATCTTACTTGTACAAATTAGGTAAGACTGATTTACCATAATTCCTCAAATAAGCTCCCGGACGCTTGTGTAAAATTTTTAGCCAAAAGAGGGGGTGCTTTTTCGAAGAAGGGTGCTTAATCGAGGGGGACTCTTATTAAGTTTTTCCTAAAATGAACTGTAGCTCTATTTTGGCTAATGCACATACCGTCATGTAAAAGAACTCTGCGAACACAAGGAGACAGAAATAACTGGAGGGGACTTTTGGAAAATAGACTGTTCTCCTACATGCACTGATGCCGGTGAAGGTGAAGCTTGATTCCAAGTAAAGTGACAAGGAAAACCTGTTTTCATTGTCACTATTTAAGAAATTGCGGTGAAGGGGAGGGGGGGGGCGCTTATTTGCTATTTTGGCCGAGGGTTGGGCGCTTATTTAGGGGAGGGTACTTATTAGAGCGTGGGAGCTTATTTTAGTAAATATGGCAATACAAAAACATAAAATAGAGTGTAAAAAAGCGTGCCCATCATACAGGTATTAACCATTCTCACAGACTGCAATAACCCTATAGAGGGTTTTCATGTGACATAATAAAAAACTAAAATTCAAAACTAAACAGACTTTTGCATTTTTATCTTCATCACGTAAAAGGCATTATAGAAATGTAACTGCTTGCATGTTTTCACCTCAGTAGCTTGCTTTGTTTTCAAAATAGAGCAGTTTGAATTTTAGAGTTTTTCACGGTGCGTGATATAAAGATGTCTGCTCACAAGATGTCACTTACATGAAAACATTGATTCACTGTGTGTTTTTGAGGTTTGAAAAGCCAACATGGTAAGAGAAGCATCTGTGTGAATGTTTGAAAGCTTGACAGAGAGAACAAAGTCTTTGAGATAGCTAAGGAAAGAAACATGTTTTAACTCTTTTCCGGCCGCCATTTTGGCGTCCCTCAGACGTGACGACGCGTGACTGAAAACGCTCTAAATGCAGTCCAGAGAAAGTAGCACAAAATGCACTTGAACATTATGTTAGTACAATGCGTGAAAGCTGATGTCTGTAAAGTTGGCATTCTGTAACTGGCCAGAGTTAGTACAGGAACTGAACTGGCCTTGGGAAGACCTGAAGGTCTCCATTTCAACCTGATAAATAACAAAATAAATAAATAAATAAATAAATAGGCCTTTATAAAGTGCATCTCTAAAATAAAAAATTGAAAGACATTAAAAACTTACCTCAAATATGACATCGTTAATTTTCTTTTTTGCTGGTATCAACTGTCTGCTTGACATTTTTCTAAGGATTGACTCAATTGACTTCACAAAATGACTAATATCATCTTCACTGGCAACTTGACGAGTGGCAGCAACTGGCTCACGAACTGGATCTCTTAAGCAGTTGATAGATTCTTTGAAAAACTCGAGCTTTGCCTCCTCCATGCTCCTTGACAATTCAGTTTTCATCTTTTTTGTTGGACGGGCAGTTGGCACAGAGCTGGGCTCCTTCAGAGGGCTTGTTGGTGGGTAAGCCTCGTCAATTCCTTGAATGAACGACATTTTTATAGAACTTCCAGCTGGACAAGTACACAGCATCAGTTTCAGAGCTACTGACTTTACTTCCCTCTTCCCTTTTAAGCTCTCGATTGAATGTCCCTGGTGAAAAACCTCACAAGATCTTTAAGGATCTTCAAAGATCATCAAAGACCTGCCAAAGATCTTTAAAGATGAGGATCCTTTAAGGATCTTCTAGGGATCGTCAAAAGATCTTTAAAGATCTTTTATTTCGAAAACTAGTAACAAAGATCCTCATGGACTTGGTGAGGATCTTGTGAGGATCTCGCAAAGATCCTGGTGAAGTTCAGCTCAAAGATCTTCGTGAGGATCCTTCAAGATCCTCACAGGTTTTTACTAGAATCCCTGAAGGATCTTAAGAGGATCTTAAGCAGGATCTTGAAAAGATCTTAAGTAGGATCCTTAAGGATTTAATAAGGATCCTTTAAGGATCTTACAAGGATCTTAAACAGGATCTTGAAAAGATCTTTAGTAGGATCCTTAAGGATTTAATAAGGATCTCTTGAGGATCTTAAGCAGGATCTTGAAAAGATCTTTAGCAGGATCCTTAAGGATTTAATAAGGATCCTTCAAGGATCTTAGAAGGATCTTAAGCAGGATCTTGAAAAGATCTTTAGTAGGATCCTTAAGGATTTGGTAAGGATCCTTCAAGGATCTTAAAAGGATCACCTGGTCACCTTTTGAAGCAGCCATCTTGAATTTTAGAGGAGACTGGTAATGAATGAGCCGTTTTGGTCAGCAGCTACACTAGTGCAGTGCAGGCTCAAAGAAAAACCGTTGGTGAGATTTTCACGATAAGAGTTCGTTTCGGGCGTTTTCTACTGGAGTTAGGTTTCTTTTAAGCTTAAACAATGGCTGTTCGAGACAAGAAGACGAAGATCACTACCCTTTTGAAACAGGTAAGCTTTATTTTAACCCACATGATGTGAATTTTGGTGAAAGATCGGCTTAGAAATTGGGTTCTGCAGTACGTGTATTGAAGCTCAGGCTTATAGGTCAACCATGTGATTTTCTTCAAGCTACATTTGAGGCTGTTAGACTGTTTTTTTGCTTAGCCTCTTCATGACATGATTCGAAATTTTTAAGCGGAATGGCAGACAATTTGAGTCGTACTGGCACTCTTAGCTGCCTTCCATGGTGATTGACTCACTCAGTGCGTGTCTTGTTTGAGTGTGCATGATCTTACATCTATATTGCAACTAAATGATCATGAAGTTGAAGATGACTTCATAGAGTACTAAGAGTAGAACTGTTGACTTAATAATACAGTAAACTTACCAACTTACAGCGGCTTAATCAAAGACCGTTTCGACCCATGGCAGAGGTCTCTTTTCTCCCGCATGCTTAATACATGGAAAAGAGGCCTCTGCTAGCAGAGAACGGCAGTATTTATTATTCAAAGGAAATGAATAAAAGTAGTTTTAGCTGAAAAAAAGAGAACAGTCAGAAAAATTAGTCAAAAAGTTGTTTCGTAGTTGGCCTTTCTGTCTAATCTTGTCATTTTTAAAAAATTGATTTGTTGCGATATTTTCTAAAATATATTACAATATATACTTGACTTATAAGAGTAGCATCAAAAATGGGAGACTTCACTATGTGCACGCAGTGCATTATGGATGAGCCAGGTCCTAAAATACAATTAATTTAAGAACAGAGGATTAAGAACAGCAATAGAGAGCATTGAAGGGAAGATAATCTGTGGCATCCTTTCATAGTGCAATTAGTTGTGGTTTAAAAATATCAAAATTAGTAAATACTAAATTCCTGGGCCCGGTTGTTCGAAAGCCGATTATCTTAATCCTGGATTAGTGTAAACTTTGGTTGCAGTTTTTAACTTTTGGATCCAAATTTCTTTTGCTGCTTTTTGCTTTTCAGGATTGAGGTTCTCTAATCTAAAGTTTTGCAGAATATCAGCGTTGAACAACGTCTGTGGTTAGACAAATAAACTCCTTGGTTAAGTTTTAATCTTGGATTAGGGTTAATCGGCTTTCAAACAACCGGGCCCTGGATGTTGAAATCTAATATCTGGAATCATATGGAGACTTTATTGGCATGATTCGTTCCAGTTTTAGCTACACACTGTATGTGTGACTCTATCAGTATGTTAGAAATGTCACAGAAAGTCTTGTCTCCAACCATAATTATAAGTGGTTGCAAATGGTTGCATTTGCCAGATATTAGGCAGTCAGTGAACCAAAAGGGCTAAATTGATTTAAAAGAAACGATAATCTGTGACATCCTTTTACAGCAAAATCAGTTGTAGTTTAAACATTTCAAGATCAGTAAAACAAAGACTTAATTCCTGGAAGTTGAAATCCAAGTTTCTGGTTCCAGAGCTTTTAATGTATTACCAATTAACTTGCTAGGTAAATACCTTGCATTGAATCTCTGTTGTTTTCCAGTTTTAGTTATGACTATCTGACTGTGTTATAAATAGAATTGTCCCAAAAATATCTCGTCCTAACCACCAGTCATAAGCAAAAGTAACGTATTCATACAACATCATTAATGCCTAAAGTTTGATACAGAATACCAGTATACAATATCAGACAGGCAAAAAGTTACAGTTGCTGATACAAGCGTTACATATAGAAACATTTAATGTGTACTTTTAAATTTGAATTGTGTGACTTGTATCATTTAAGGTGCTGGCTTTAGCCAATGTTTTTTTAGCAGAGAAACGGTAAAATTATATCTGAAACAAATACGTTGCAGTTGCTAAATACAAGCATTATATTTGTTCTTCAGCCAATGATTTCTTTTCAGCAGAGAAGAGTTATTTCAAAAATAAAACATGTTTAAAAGGTCTTCAATGTTTAATATATATTCTACAATGACTATTATTAGAAACCTTAAATGAGTATACAAATTTTATTACATTGTATGCTACTCAAACAAGTGGTTCGTTGATGATCTCTACAAAATCATGCAGGGTTTTTAAAGGAGGCCCTTAAGGATGCTGGCAGGGACCTTGAGGATCCCTGCAGGGACCTCGAGAATCCCTGCAGGGACCTTGAGGATTCTTGCAGGGAACTTGAGGATCCTTGCAGGGATCTTGAAGATCCCTGCAGGGACCTTGAGGATCCTTGCAGGGAACTTGAGGATCCTTGCAGGGACCTTGAGGATCCCTGCAGGGACCTTGAGGATCCCTGCAGGGACCTTGAGGATCCCTGCAGGGACCTTGAGGATCTTTGCAGGGACCTTGAGGATCCCTGTAGGGACCTTGAGGAACCCTGCAGGGCCCTTGAGGATCTTTTGAAGATTATGCAAGATCCCTGAAGATCTTTATTAAGATCCTCGAGGATCTTTCATAAGATCCACACAAGATCCTAGTGCAGATCTTCAAAGATCCTTCAAGATCCTGTAAGGTTTTTCACCAGGAGTGGTCTTCAGAAAATTCCACTGCTTTTTTATTTCGTCTTGTTTCCTGTTTGGCAAGATGTCGCATGCAGTTTGGTAGTTTAGGTCCTTAAGGCTCTATCTCTGTATGATGGTAGATTGTGATTCCATAGTTGCTCGTTACTACGATAGAAATCTATCAGTTTCTCAGTTACTTCATCGGTCCACTCTCTGTCCTCTTTCACCTTCGCTCCCCGTAGAATATCCTCCTTCATGTACGCTACCGCTTCATAAAACTTCCATTTTGGCCTCTGCCCATCCTGTTCCTTCTTTATTTCTCTTGACAATGCAAACCTCACGCTATGAATAAGACGCTTCAAGTTGGCGATGGGAAATTTGTAGTCCTGAGACAAAGTTTGTAGTGCTTTGGCCATTGCGTCCCGGTCTTTATGTTCAACTTTTGACGAGTCCCAAAGGCAAGGGTGTTCCTTCAGATCGTTTAATAGACGAAATTTGTCTTCCTCTTTCAAATAATCTTTCGAATCCGGTGATACTTCTTGATTTTCATCCGTTATTTTCTCAGCGACTTTGTCTAGATCTTCGCGATCAATACAGTCTGCCATCTTTGTTTTTCACGCAAGTGTCGTCATGACGACATGGCTAATCAGCTAATCAAAAGCGGGGTTTGACGATCACGTTGAAGCACAAACGGAAACATGTTGCACGAAGTAGAAGTTCTTTCTACTCTGTGCAACAAATTCTGAAATTGTTGCACAGCATTTTGTAGCGCGCGTAGTAATTCGTGCTACATCACTCTGAAGCTCGCTGCGCAACAATGTTGCACGTTTTCTAGCTCGATTTTGTGGCACGTATTACCGCACCTTAAAGTAGCGGTTCCCCGAAAATAACGGCGCTCCGAAAGTGGCGACCTCATAAGTGAGGAAGGATTTCAAGGAAAGCCTGCAACGACTAAATCCAACAGCTCACAATAACATTATACCCGTATCAGTAATGCACTGGCTGTTGCTAATGTAGATTATTCAAAGCCTGATTCTTTCGAATTGTATTCAAATCAATAACATGTAATAAGATTCTCCAAATAAAAAGTGTGCATGTTTTCACATTTGCCGCGATTTTATTAGCTTCGAACGGCCCATGGACGGTACACGTTTTAGTTACCCGAACGTAGCGACCCTCCGAAAGTTGCCATAAGAAACGGCTGATAAATCCGAAAGTAACGAGGGTCGTTACTTTCTGAACTTAACGGTCATTAGAAACCTTTGTGATATCATACCAAATAGGAGTCTGAGAGGCTGCACATCCAACGTTAAATTCGTGTCAGACTTTTTATCAAAGAGTGTAGGGTCAGACATGGTTTGATGCTACTCTGGTTTGAAGATTCAAGAATGTAACTTAAAAAGTTACAATTCACGACCCAACGTTTCGACACTCCTGTCTAGTGTCTTCTTTGGTGTCAAAGATCTTCAGAAGACCGCAAGATGTGTGTTCAGTAGACTTACAAAACAGACTGTTTATCACATTCGCTGGACCAGGAACGGTGTAGGGTCGATGGTCCTAGGCTGCTGTCATGTTTCTCCCATGAGAAAAAGTTCACACTCTTATCTCTTGAGACTAGTGGGAGGAGTGCCATGACAATCGAATGGGTCAATCTTGCGATCGATGAGGAGGTTACCCTGAGAAGCAACATTTCATAGACCATATATGATTTTATGGCCTTTTAGATAAACATTCTTTTCGAGGTGAAGCTATGTGTTTAGGGGAACGGGGTTGGCGCAGTGTTGAGAGCGTTCGCCTTCCACCAATGTGTCCTGCGTTCGATTCCCGAACTCGGCGTCAAAAGTGAGCTGAGAAGTGAAAGTGAGCTGAGCTCTGTTCAGAGAGGTTTTTCTCCGGGTACTCCTGTTTTCCCCTCTCCTCAAAAACCAACATTTCTCCCACACGGCCCCACAAGCTTGCAGCTTTAAGTTCTAACCGTGTATATATAAATAACGTTTCTTTGCCTTTTTACCCTTTAAAACAAGAGGTCTGTGAATTTGTACAAGGTAATAACATAGGAGCCTCTATTTTATTTTATTAGCTTCGCCAGAGACCTGGCAGGGACACTACAACAGCGTGCGCCAATTACTGTAGACCCGTAACTGCAAATCCCTCCCCCGTAACCACATTCTAGTATAGATAGACCACCACACCGGGGACTACGTCCCCTACTCTTTTCGAACATTGCGTGGGTTCTTTAACGCCCCACAGAATCAATTATGAAGAGTTGTGAGACGGGGCCTACGGTTTATCGTCCTTATCGGAGAAGACTAGAAAGTCTAACCATTTGCAGATATCATTACAAAGGCAGCACTGTCTCCTCAATTATTTAAAGACTCTGAGTGTTGGTCCGGCCGGGGTTTGAACCCGCGACCTCCCGCACGGTAGTCCGGTGCTCTACCACTGAGCTAACCGGTCGGCGGTGAGGAGCCAGTGCATGAACTACTCAGCAAGTGCTCTCGCGCCTCTGTATATAGGGAAAAATGGGGTATCTCTTGGATTTCTGCGGTTTAAAATCCAAACAAGAGTCCTTTTAGTTTAAAGCTGTTTAGAAGATTTGTTTTTCAAGTGGCAAATATTCCGTTTATATTAAGAAAACAAGGGCCCACTGTATTATCACATTAAAAAAATCTCACTTCAGAACATTCTGTGGGACTAAAGAATCTACTTGCAATAAATCCATTTGAAAGGCCCCCAGAAACTTTGGGAACATGCATACATGCAACAATTTTTCTGAAACGTTTTAACGTTTTGGGGTGAAGTTTGGCCGATTCTTAGCTATCAGTGATAGCTGAGAGAGAAGCGGCCAAAATTTTAACTGTCCGCTGAGAAATGGACGAAATTTTAGCTGATAGCTGAGAATGATTTTCTAGTTACTGGTAGCTGAGATGGATACATTTCCGCTGAATATCTTATGGATATCAGTCACAAACCAGACCACCTTCAATTTCGATTCAGCACAGTTAACCCTGATAGGAAAATCGCTAACCCTTACTAAACTTGCTGTGGCTACCGATTTCCGGTTCTGTTTTGTAGCTACCGATTTCCCGTTTATTTCGTTTGCATAACGTCATTCCCCCGAGGGAATTGCACGTGCTTTGTAATTTTTCAGAGAATTTTCAGGATTGTCGCGTCAAACAGTTTTTCAACGTACACGTACACTTTTAGGATGTACACTTTGGAAATGATCTTGAACGT
Organism: Pachyseris speciosa; assembly: GCA_016490735.1. Taxonomy (NCBI): domain Eukaryota; kingdom Metazoa; phylum Cnidaria; class Anthozoa; order Scleractinia; family Pachyseridae; genus Pachyseris; species Pachyseris speciosa. The sequence continues at coordinate 164,936 of JAEMWC010001063.1, read as the reverse complement.
GAATTTTCCAGTAAATTTTCAGTGTAAAGGATTGCCTAGTTCATTGTGGAACTAACAGTTTAAAAACTGTCTTGCAAGTTTGCGAGAGACGAAGCGTTTTGGTTGTGTGGTTCTCAGCGAGAATGCTACGTGTATTTGTTGGCACAATTTGACTTTCTTTTGTTTGAGGGCGACGTTTTTGGATCGCGGTTATAATTTGGTTCTCAGGAAGAACAGTGTTTCTAGACTTGGACGTCATTTCCTTTGGAATTTAGTTCACAGGGAGAGCGGTGTCATAGGATTTGGACGCGACTTTCAGGGGATTTTTTTTCTTTGTTTGTCGATTGGCGGCGGCGTGTTTGGATTACAACTTGTTCTTTGAAATTGTTTATTTATTATTTCGCGAGAGGATTAGGCTTGACATCGATAATCAGTTCTCAGGGAGAACATTACTTTAGATTGAGCAGAACATTTCTTTATGACACGGCGATTATTTGTTATTTTGCTGGCCGTTTTTCGCGTTTGGAATTTCAGTGTTTGTGTGGATGATTCAGTGTTTGGAACGATGTCTGTGCGGTCGGATCGTGTTGCTGAGAGTGCTGAGCAAGGAAATGCTCGAGAAGCTCTCGTGCGAAGCAACCGAGTAAAAGGTTTGAATTTGAAACTTATAGAGTGGAAAGAGCGAGCTTTTGTTTTATTCGTGTTCGGGTTATGTTGGCACTCTTACAAAATTGCAGGGAGTTATTCAACAGTTCATGGATCTTTAGGGAGATTTGGAGGATCTTAAAATAAGAGAAACATCGTATGACGATGTTTGGCGCAAATTTGTGAATACACATGAAGAATATGCCGAGTGTCTCGAAGTAATTGATTGTGCAGAGGAACTAGAAAGGGCCCACGTGAGTTACAAAGAGCAGATGGCGCGGAAATTGAAGTTTGGCAGTAAGATTGAGTCTTGGAAATCGGAGAGATCAAGGAAAAATGGCGCTATCACGAAAGTCTAGTAGGAGTCGCAAAAGCCGATCTTCCGGTTCAAGTTTTGCATCACTGGCTCTAACGAAGGAAAGGGAACAGCTTGCGCTCGCTCAGCTTAGGACGAAACAAGTATTATGCGAACAGGTACTAATGAGAAAGATATCTGAGCTACAGCATGCTAAAGAGATTATGGAAGCTCAAATGGAGGAAGAAAGGGCAACAGTAAATTTCAATGTTTTTGAAGAAGTCAACCGCCAAGGTACACGCAGTAATGGTCAGGGTTACAAGGAGCGATTGGCAGAGTTTGTCCCTGAAGATGCTAATGTGGGCGGCCCCCTTGAAATGGACGATAACAAAATCAGCAATTTACCTGTTGTAGGTCCACCTATAGAAGAGCTGCCATCTGTGAGGCCATTTCCAGTTATCCAAGAGTCCAGCCCGGCGTTGCCAGGAGTTAAAACAGAGAGTGGTATGAAGGCAACAACTGAACATCAGAAGACATGCCTACAAACTGTAGTTGAGCATTTTAAGCCAGAATTGCCTCAGCCATCATTGCCAGTCCCATGTGAATGTTACACTCAACACACAGCTGGTTTGATAATAGCGCACATGCCTATACAGGCTCAATTACCAAGACAAGGGGTCGGAGAGGATATTGCAAGAGCTCTGGGTCAGATAGTTTCAATGCCTACGGCTGAATACGTGCGTTTTGATGGGGATCCCATTAAGTATGTGTCGTTTATTCATAACTTCGAAACCTGTTTAGAAAGAGATAATCTGGACGGTTCGAAGCGCTTGCAGCTGTTAATCCAATACTGTTTTGGAAAAGCAAGGTATGCTATTGAAAGCTGTGGGAGCCTTCCAGTAGATGAAGGTTTCTTTGTTGCCAAGAGTTCTTTGCGTGGAAATTTTGGTATTCCTCATATCATAGCCAAGGCACACATTAGAAAGTTGGAGAATCTACGCCCATTAATGCAAACAGATGGAACCAACTTGTTAGAGTTTTCCCGCTATTTAGAGGTGACCAGTAGATCACTTCAGGCATGGGGCCTGAATATGTCAGTGATTTGAATCATATGAACACATTAAGAGAGCTGAACAAGAAGCTCCCAATGTTTCTAAGAGTTAAGTGGACTGAATGTGCAGGAAGAATTATCTCTTCTGGTTCAAGACCAAAGTTTGCAGACTTTTCGAAGTTTCTGAAGGAGAGAGCCGCGCTTGTTAACAATGAATTCGGAGGGGATCAAGCATATTCCAATATCAGATACCTGAATTGCAAAGAAGTAGGACCTTGAAAATTGGCCACATCTCTGTGATATTGAGTTGCATCAGTTGGACCCTCGTGGTGCCTTGTTGGTGATCCGGCTGAAAAAGAAGCCGAATTTGTTCTTACCAATGGAGTACCGTGTTGGCCGAGATGGTGAACCAGTTGCAGTTAGGTATAGCTTGGGATAGACAGTGATAAGTCCTGCTGGTGGAGAAAGCTACGCTGCAGATTTATCAGCCAACTTCTTGCGTTTAGATGAGAACTCCGTTGACTGTGCCAGTGGGTTAGATTTACAAGATCGTGTTTCTCATGATGGTTCCAGGGCGGTTATTACATTTCCTGAAGGCACGGACAAAGGAGACTGTGGTGTAAGAATTGCTCCTGAAGAAATGTATGCGGAGTCAGAGTGTGACATTAAAAAGACTAAGACTCCTTCCTTAATGGACGAAATCGACGGTAGGCTCAAGATGAGCAGCGAAACATACAGTTGGAGAGATTGTGGAAAACAGACTTTGAGAACTGTGAGGTTGAGACTAAGGTTTGTGCATCACTAGAAGATGAGAGGTCCTTAGAAGTTATGGGTGGTAGATGGGCACTTTCAAGTCGCCTTACCCTGGCGTTGTGATCCGCCATATTTACCTAACAACAAGGCAGTTGCAGAGCGAAGAGGTTTGCTATTGAAGAGACGACTTTAGAGAGATGACGCCTTGTTTGAGAAATACAAGGTAGCAATAGCCGATTACATTGACAACGGGCATGCTGAAAAGATTCCGAAAGACCAGTTGCAGATGCAGGACAGACCAGTATGGTATCTCTCTCATCATCCCATAACTCATCCTCTGAAGCCTGACAAAGTGAGAGTCGTCTATGATTGTGCTACTAGGTACGGAGGAACCTCTTTAAATCAGCAATTGTTACAGGGACCAGATCAGGCAAATCAGCTGTGGGTGTCTTAAGAGCAGTTTGCTATAAGGACCAACTAAGGTATGCAAGATAGAGAAAAGCGATTTTCCCAAACTTTACCAAAATAAATGCCAAAGTGAATTAGTTCTAAAAATATATGTTTCCGGTCGTTTAGGTTTTTATTTATTTTTTTATGCAATTTTTTTTTTGGATTTTGTGCATGGCGGCAGCCTCAATCAACGCCAACATTAGGAATTTCCCGAAACCTCTTGCTTATATACTGAGAGCGTTCGTTAAAACATTAACCCAGGGGGTCAAAATATGTTATTTCCTTTGGTTATTAACGGTGTCAAATTTAAATAAAAGATTAACTTCAATTTTTGACGGAATTTTAAAATTTACGTCCTGCAACAGAGATTACGACAACAGAATTTAGGCAATATTAAACGTTCAAAAAAGCACTCTGATACACGGCTTTACCCAACAAGACTATACTCCGGGAAAGAAGAATCATTTCAGCTACAAATTGGTGGAAAAAAAATTGGGGTAAATGAAACGGCGAATTCTGAGAGCATTTTCAGGTCACTTGAGTAATATGAGCGACCTTTTGACCTTTCATGTCAATGGGACATCATCAAACGGCAACTCAGGCTTAACATGTTATTTTCGTTCACCTGCAAACGTTTCTCGTTGCTTTAGTTTGCTTTACTATCATGTTTTTAAGTAGAAGAAGCTAGACTTTTGAATTTGGAGGCGTCTACTCGCAATTTTAAGCAACGCATGGGTATATTTTGAAATTTGACCTAACTTGTATTTTGACGGTTACGAGATGTTGATCGCTGAATTGTACATTAAAACCCTGATTTATACAACGGCGTTATCAACAACGAAGCTAAAGTCAATTTACTGAATACTTAGAAAATATTTTTTACCTTAGGCAACTTTCCCTGGCTCCAAACCATAGAGTTTTAGCAAACTCATACCAAGAGCGCCGAGCCTTGTGGCATGCTTGGCAAGTTGTCAATGGACCACTTCTTCGATGTCACGCAATATCAACAAGTTATCGTGTTTATCATACAAACAGAACGCCACCTCCATATATCAATTTTTCATGCCGAATTTAGTATGTCGGAAAGTTTCAGAGAAATCCTTCGCTAGCTCATGGAAATATGGGACTCCAAACTTGCCAATTTTACAACGAATTAGTACCTGTTTTTATATGCAGATGATACCACGCAGTGCTTCCGGCATTCAAAATCATATTGATACTGTTCAAAACTATTGAGAAAAGTGGTATTAAAAATTAAGCACCGGAAAACGTAACCGTTAAGTTTCCAAAAATAAAACCGTGAATCAATAAGTGAAACATTTTCTTTATAAATGGCAATCCCATTGCTTAAGTTTCACAATACACTTATCTCGGCGTGGCATTTTTCCACAGAAATAGAAGCTTCTTCAATACCAATAAGTACAACCGTAGTTGGGAAAACTTAAAGATTGTTTTTTTTTTAATTTTGATTTTCATACACGAGTCCCTATCATTATGTGCAACAAATTGTATGCGATACCCTGTTTCTCGCCATTAATTCACAACAGTGGTGGGCTCTTGTTCACAGGGATCCTAGTAGCTTTATTCATTTTATTGACCGTGTGGTTTAATTCCACTCTGACGGGCTGCCGAATGCAGATGGAATATTTTTATGCAAAGATCAATGAAAGCTAACGATGTTTCAATAGTAAAATGATATTCTGCAGTTCTGTAATATAAGATAGTAATAGCTCACAATTTGGCGCCTTTTCGAACAGAGTCCGAAAAAAGCACAATGAGCCAATCAGAATTCGAAGCAATTACATGTAACCGACTCAAAGCGCGGGAAAATGGCGGGAAAATTGGTTTTGCTTCTCAGTGGTTGAGAAAGTGCGCGCAAGTGCAATCAATCACAGCGCAAAGTAAAGCAAACCAAAGCAAATCTGAATTACTTTCGACACTCAATTGAAAACCACTCTACCGATTGTAACCGATAATCGATGATTAATGAATAATCGCAACTAGCTGTTCAATAATTACCTGAATCTATTAATATGGCCTACCATCGATTAACATTGATTTCATCTGCCCACTTAATGTCTCATTAGCCGTCTTTGCCGTCGCGTGGTAGCTTGTCATAATAATGAACATGTTAGATATGAGTTCAAATCCATTAGTTTGTTAGAGGCGTGCCACTAAGCTTCTGAAGCACTTATGCATATTCCACTTATGCTTACCTTTTCAAACCAAATCCGAAAAATGTGCGCCGATCAGTTTTGTCGGCACTCGAAACTTTGAATAAAGACATATCAACCGTATTTTTAGTAAACAACCGCCGGGAAAACCTACGCGAAATCTTGAAGTTAAGGGAGCGAAGCAGCTCCCGTGGTGAATGAATGAAACCCTTTAGCTGGCGACCGCCGACCAGTGTTTAGCCGATAGTCAAATGCTCCACCGTGCGGGACGAATTTCGGGTCAAATACCCGGGGTATGCCCGGGGGGGGGGGGGGGGGGATGGGCGCTCTTGGAATTGACTGCTATATTAAAAGAACCTGACATTTAATCTCCAATAACAAGTCTCTTCAGTGCGCATCCTGGTTTTATGTTATTCACGTTTTGGACACTACGCAATTATGTTATAAGTTTAGTAACACTAGTAAACGGGTACCATTTTCCAAATGGAAGGTATACGAAAGGGGTACCATTTTTCAATGTATATATACGAAAGGGGTACCTTTTTCTGCCAAAAATTGTGTATAAAAAGGTAAGGGGTCGGACCTCGGGGCGGAGCCTCCCCGTATTAAAGGTTTTTAGTACCTGTCGGGGAGCCACATCCCTTGATAAGCTCCCCTAATGCAGAAATGTACTCCGCCTTGCACCTTCCGTGGAACCCGTCTGTACACACACTAAAATACTCGCAAACAGTCTTTAGCGTGGTTATGCTAAGTGTCTTTATGTGTTTCACGCCACAGCAAAACTTATTTCTGTCCCTTCGGTAACTTAAGTGGACCCCGAGGTTTCTCTGAAGTGTTACACAACATCAACATATTGACAACTGATCACGTGCGACATGCCGGCTCGGGGCTCTCGTTCTGAGTTTACTAAAACTACTGTGGTTTCTTGCCAGGGAAATATCCGATTTATAAATTGATCTATGGAGGTGTTTTGTTTTTGTTTTTTTTGTTTTTTTTTTTGATTTTTTTTTTTTTGGTTTGTTGAAAATACGAAAACTTGTCGATATTGCGTGACATCGTCGAAGTCGTGACTCACACTTAGTATATGCGACATGGTTCGGCGCTCTCACTATGAGTTTGCTAAATCTCTGTGGTTTCCGGCCAGGGAAAACTGCCTGAGGTAAGGAATATTTTCTAAGCATTCAGTAAATTGACTTTAACTTCGCTGTTAATACAGCCATTGTAAGAAACAGGGTTTCAATGTAAAATTCGGCGACTTACCTAGGCTTTTCAGTGTAACCGTCAATTGGTAAGTCAAATTTAAAAATAAGCTAAAATATACCCATGCGTTGCTTAACATTGCGAGTAGAGGCCTCCAAATTCAAAAGTCTAGCTTCTTCTACTTAAAAAATGATAGTAAGGCAAACTAAAGCAAAGAGAAATGTATGCAGGTGAACGAAAATAACATGTTAAGAGCTGCCGTTTGTTGATGTCCCATTGACATGAAAGGTCAAAAGGTCGCTCATATTACTCAAGTGACCTGTTTTGAAAATGCTCTCAGAATTCGCCGTTTTATTTCCCCCAACTTTTTCTCCACCAATGTATAGTTGAAATGATTGTTTTTTACCGGAGTATAGTCTTGTTGGGTAAAGCCACACACCAGAGTGCTTTTTTGAGCGTTGAATATTGCCTAAATTCGGTTGATTTTAATTTATTCCATTTTCACTGCATTAGTTGAAACAATGGTATCACACATAGAGCATATATATATATATATATATATATATATATATATATATATATATATATATATATATAAGAACAAAACTTAGCTAAATTACATAAGAGAGAAAAAAATATTATTGCAGTGGGGAAGGACTAGAAGGGAACATTCGAACCATTCGAGCTAGTCCACCCAAAAATTACAACAGACACTTAAATAAAGAAAAAGAGAAGAAAAAAACACATTAAAATTATATCTTAAATGTCGGTTGTCGCAATCTCTGTTGCAGGACGTAAATTTTAAAATTACGTCAAAAAATGAAGTTAATCTTTTATTTAAATTTCACACCGTTAATAACCAAAGGAAATAACATATTTTGATTTCCTGGGTTAATCTTTTCATGAACGCTCTCAATATATAAGCAAGAGGTTTCGGAAAATTCCAAATTTCGGCGTTGATTTCGGCTGGCGCCATGAGCAAAATCCAAAAAAATGCATCAAAAAATAAATAAAAACCTGAACCTAAACATAAGCCTTTATTCTGGCAAAATTTGGGAAAATCGCTTTTTTCTATCTTACATACCCTAGGTCGGTCCTTACAGCAAACCGTTCTTAAGTCGTTTTAGACAAGAGTCTGTTGGAGTGGTAGCCGATGTTGAAGGCATGTTTCTTCAGGTGTGGTGGAACCCAAAGATTGTGGTGCACTTAGATTTTTATGGTGGCCTGATGGAAACTTATCTGAAGAAATAGAGGAGTATCGCATGGTGAAGAATTTGTTTGGAGCCACGTCGTCTCCAGGTGTTGCCAATTTCTGCTTGAGGAAGACCACTGATTCTTGTGGGGGAGAGATAGAAGCGGAGACAGTGGAGACAGTAAAACACAACATGTGGGTAAATGATATGATGAAGTACCAATGAGAGTACCAATGTAAGTAGGTCAACTACGGGAATTACTTGCTAGAGGCGGTTTTCGCTTGACCAAGTGGTATGGCAATGCCAGAGAGGTGCTGGCGACCATCCCAGAATCCGAGAGAGCAAAACCAGTTGTGATCTTGGACTTAGAGAAATTGCCAACAGAAACTGCTCTTGGTCTTAAGTGGAAGAAGACAAGTTTGTATGGAGGTCTCAAAACGATCCTGCATTTTTTAATCAACGACCCATGACGCGTAGAGGAATGGATTTAGCCGTTTATTCTCTGCTTGATCCTCAAGGATTCTTTGTGCCTTACACCATGAAAGCCAAACTGTTGTTGCAGACTCTAAGTAGATAGCGACTTGGTTGAGATGATTTAATTGAGGAAACTGAGAGAACCCAGTGGAAATGGTGATTAGATGGCCTTCAAAAGTTGGGCAAGATCCAAGTGGACCGTTGCTTTAAACTCAGAGAATTTGATAAACTTGAAGAGGCGCAGTTACGCCTCTTTTCCGATGCGTCGCGCCAAGGATATCTCCGTTTGAAAGATGCTAGCAATCAAATTCACTGTGCGTTTGTGATGGGAAAGGCTAGATTAGCACCTATACGCCAAATTTCCATCCCAAGATTAGAACTTACCGCTGCTGTGATCTCTGTAAGACTTTCCAAGATGATCCGAGAAGAATTGGATGTTTCAATCCAGCAAGTCTACTATTGGACCGACTCGATGTCTATGCTGAAGTATATCAATAACGAGTCAAAGAAATTCCATACGTTCGAATCTAATCCTCTGACGGTGATCCACAATGGCTCTTCACCGTCTGAGTGGTATTACGTGAATAGAGATGATAACCCAGCGAATAACGACTCAAAGAATTTTAAGTTGGATGTTATGCTGCACAATGATCGTTGGTTGAAGGGTCCAACGTTTCTCTGGCAAGATGGAAGTCATTGGCCAGGTTCGATTGAAGTACCGGCGCTGACTGATGACGACCCTGAAGTTAGGAAGGAAGCTCAGATTTATACCGCTGCTTAGACTGCAAAACAGTCGGTTTTTATTTTCGTTTTGCGAATGCGTGAATCCTCAAGCGCGAAGCGCGCAAGCATCACACGCCCGTGTGAGGCGAGAGAAAAATTGACTCTCACCTTTCCACGTAACGAATTCGTTCTGACCAGGGAGTTAAAAAATGTCGTTGAGGTGTCAACAATCAATTGACAACTTCACGTTCTTTGCGAACTTTGGTTGTTGATTTCGCGAGAGAGTAATGCGTGAGTTGCGACGGCGTTTTATTACAAACTACTTCGTCTGCAAAATGTAGTAGTCTTTTAAAACACAAAGTGCATCTGTTCTGTTTTATTAAAGAGCCCCTTACCCCCAAAATTTTTTTCAATTTAAATGATTCGTCTCTGAATTAGAAGCACAACCGTGAAAAAATTTTTTGATTCGGTTGAATTTTCGCTTTTCTGTGCCCCAGTAAAGTCTCGAAATTACGACCAAAAACGCCGCCATTTTGTTTCACGACCGAGTTATGGGGAGATTGGGTTCAGCGCTTTTATGACATCATCCCGGGAACGGAAGTTCTGTTGCGCTTACAAAGTTCTTTGAAGGAAGCTCAATAATTCTAACTCTGAGGGCAAATAAGACATGATTTTAACCGATAATTTATATTCATAGTATTGTCACTGGTAACATGTCTCTCCTAAGAGAAAATTTGATGTTTTGCAAACGAATATGCCAAAAACAGATCGGCTGTTCGTGAAATAAACATATTCCCATCGGCTGATCTCACAAGCATTTTATGCCCTTTTATACGGTGAAAACAGAAAATTCCAATGAGTCATTTCGGTGAAAAGATCTCCTCTTTAAAACTCGTTTATTTTATAGTGATACAACCCAAACATGTGCATGTACCACGTTTCCAATGCATCGTGATATTCGGTGTCCTGCGTATCGGATACACAAAGGATTTAACCGCAGCGACACAAAGTAGTCCAGCATGTAATGGCAGCTTAAATAATTGTCCCTCGATATGTACCTTTAGGAAAACCTCATCAATCTAACTTCCTTTAAATTTTTCGGCTTCATGAGTCCTGCAGTCTTCGACACAAGCGCTCTATTAAAACCGGTTTCCAACGTCAACAATCATAATATACTTCAGAGGCCATGCTAATTCACTGACAGAAGTTCATGTCACAGTAGACTGCTAAGAAAACTTGAAGTGTTTAAAAATTAAATTGATTAACTTCACCGAATTCAGTTGATTTAGACGATGGTGCCACTCGAACTTCATGTTCAAATGGAGCTACATGTAGTAAAATATATCCAATCGCGTCTTTTGTGTCAGTTTGTTTACATTGGATATATGCAAATTATTCTCGCATCGCGAAGTTGCGTTTGCTTATTTCTAACCAACAGTTTAGACGGATACGTAGCCTCAAATTTTAATTGCAGTTAATTTGGTCTTCACCCTACACGTAGTCCGACTCTGACTCCGAGGACGAGGAGGACATGATTCCAACACAATTTTGACTACTGCCAGGCTTTTACCCTCCGATACAACTTTATGTGCTTCGATGACCCCAACCAACGCTTGCAAAAACAGAGATTGACTGAGAAGCTATCTTTCAATCGTTCCCGGGATGACGTCACCAACCTCGTTGGACCCAGACTCCCTTTTACTCGGCGGTGCAACAAATTGAATGAGACTTTGGCTGTCCATAAAAAAATCGAGGATTCAACCAAATCCAATAATTCTGTCGCCGAAATACTTCGAATGATAAGTAGATTTATTTAGGCGAAAAAAATGTTTTGGGGCTAGGGGCACTTTAAGCTAATTTGTCCAACTATGCTGATGATAACCAAGTTCTTTTAGTGATCGCGATCCTGAGGTGATAAAGTCCGTAAGCAATGGCGACCTTACTGTTGCGAGTTGCTGGCTTCACGATAATAACCTAGTGCTCAATCCCGAGAAATCTATTATTCTTCCAAAAAACTATCCTTGCGATCTTTCTTTTAGTATTAATGGTGTACAGGTTCCTATCGGAGACCATTTAGAACTCTTAGTGTAACTATAGATAATTTGCTAAATTTTAGCAAACACGTTGGCAAGATTACTAAGAAAGTTGGAAATCAGTTAGATGTTTTGAGCAGGCTAAAGAACACGCTATCAATTTCTTCGAAGATGTGCCTCTACAACTCGTTTGTAATGTCCTATTTCACTTACTGTTCTGCCATTTGGCATAATTGTAATGAATCTGACAAGCAGAAGCAAGAGATACTTAATGCGAGAGCTCTAAGGACTGGTTAGGCTCGATTTCCGCCGCTCACTCGGGTCCGGAGTATCCTCCCCGAGAAGAGACGGCTGGACGCGTGAACGGCTTATCGTGTCTGTGACGTAAATTCAAAATTTAATTTATGCATCGTTACTGGTCACCGGAAATGTCATAAGACACCAAACATATGTTATCTCCCGCTAAATCTGATCAAGTTAGTTATTACGCGCCAACACTGCAAACATGGACTGTGTTTGCAGCGTCAGCGTGGACTTTTAATTTACGAGGATTTATCGAAATGGCTGAGGCGAGTTCGCATTCTAGCGGTGAAACACCCACAAAAACTTTGGCTTCAAGTTCTTCAGGATGCCTGTTTTGTGGTACTGTGCAAAATGATTCCCGAAAGAGGACAAGTTTGAAAGGAAAAGTACAAGATATCGCTAAAAGAGTAGCCATTGTTTTGGACATGGAAGTCACCGCCGTCGACGTCGACCGATATTTGTGTAACGATAGTTGCTACAAGAGGATTAAGCGTATAGAGAAACTCCAAGAAGAAGCGAAACTATTGAAGAACGAGCTAAAACAGAGCTATGCTTCGACGAATAGATTCAAACGTGGTGTTCCATCAGATTCGTCTCTTTCACCGAGCACAATTGTACCAGCTAAATCCGCTCGTCCTGATCAACCAACGAACACCAGACAAAAAGTTGCGAAAAGTTTAAATTTTAGAAGCGGCAGTCAAATCCAGGAGGAACGCGAAAAGTGTCCTGTCCGGAACATAATGCCCTTGGTTGCTTTGCCAGTTTCCTCTTCGCGTGTTGGACCACCAGTGTCGATGGTACCAGCTTTCGTTCCCATTGCAGCCAACATCATCTCACAAGGAATTTGTGAGGGAAACGTCTGCAAAGTGCAGGTTTGTACATCCGATTACCTTCTTTATAAGCTTACATTTTCTTCATTTTAGCAGGCAAAAAATTTTCAATTTTTAAACTATGTGCGCATTGGATTTAAAGTTAAATCATTATTCCATCGATCTTAGTTGAGTTACATATTTTTGCAGGCCGTCGTTACGTATGAGTCGGGAAAGAAATCTGGCGATTTGCCTCCAGAATTGCATCGCCTTGGAAAAGCTTTAGCGCGAGGAAGCAACTTCAAAGCCCTGGCAGATGCAGCAATGGAAAGTCCGAATTTGAAGAAAGCTATT
>JAEMWC010001063.1:120000-147500 GCA_016490735.1 Pachyseris speciosa | reverse complement strand
GTGGGACAGTATATAATAGTGCGTTCATACAAATTCTTTTGAGCTTTCAAATCACTCACCATCTTGGCAAATGTTACAGCAGGGTTGGGAGTGATAAGTTTTACTCCGTACGAAATGTTGTGCCTGTTGGGAATGTCAACGATCAATGCAGCATTCTTCATTTCCAAGGCTCTAATGATCTGAAGTCTTGTTTCAGTTGTGGCTGTAGCAGTGAGGGCTATCACTGGCACCCTTTTGACAATTGAGCGGATCTCATTTATACGAGAAAACCATTTCCTGAATGCTCTTTCTCCCTTTTTAGCTGCATACCCCCTGCACAAACAAAAATCGTGTAAAGAATTAAAATCATATTAATATTTTGAGACACTGATTACTCATTTATGTTTCAGTCCTAAACCAAATGATGCAGTTTAATATCAAAACCAAAAAAGACAATTAACAAGAACCATTATTTAAATGGAAGTTTGTAAAATTTGCATAACCCATCGAAAATGTGATACATTCTTCAAACTCTTCGCAACTTAGAGTCTTTTTCACAAATTGCATACATGTGATGAAATGTTAAAGGTATACATGATTCTAGAAGTAAGCTTACTTCAAAAGATCTTAATCTTACATAGGGCAACTTTGTTCAAGTGAACGTGAAACAACAACAACAGTAACTTTATTTTCGTGTCAAAGTACTTTAGCATACCTGCTAATTGGAGATAGAGAGAAATAATAGAGAAATAATAAACTCAACAAATATGCTTGTTTTCATGCTCTATAAGAAATACACGTTCTTTAAGAACATCAGGAAATTTCTCACATGTGTATTGTCAGTTAAACCCAACAAGTGAGCAAAATGAAACTTATTATGTATAAACTAAGCAAAGCATGATCTCTATACATGACCAAGTCACGAAACCTTTAGCGCAGTTATAGAACTTACCAATGCGAAATACAGTGGGCTTCATCAATAGCAATGAGGCACAATCTCTCCTCGTACACTGTGCTCGACAGCATCTTTCTCCATCGATCGGAACATAAGAATGCCTCTGGTGATCCAAACACAATCTGGCAGTCGCCTCTTTCAACGGCCTTTTTGGCGTCCTCGTTCAGTTGATCTTCACCTATAAACTCGGCACTAATTCCTATTGATTTAAGAAATTTGACTTGATCTTGCATTAACGAAGTCAGAGGTGAAATCACAACAGCAACGGATTTAAAAGTCGTCTTCTTCACTGTGTCAAACACCATCGGGGCAGACTGGAAAATAAGTGATTTTCCTGACCCAGTCGGTTGAATTACAAACACATCTTCACCATTTACCAGCTTCTCTAACGCTTTGCGTTGCAAATCTTTCAAGTTTTCCACTTTAAAACACTCTAAAACACGATCACACGCCGAATCAAACAACACGTTACTGGCCGCCATTTTGAATTTTGTTCTAGAAAAAAATAATTTATGCTGCCTGCTCGATTTGAGCAGGCGAGCTTCTGATTGGTGGAAATCAACAATGTCTCGTCCACGCGTCCAGCCGTCTCTTCGGGGGGTGAGCGCGGACTCATTTCCCGAAGCAGCGGCTGGTAATCGAGCCTAAGGACTGGTGTGTCTATAACAAACGGGTGCCCCTTCATGGTGATGATGGCTACGGCTTAACTTTGTCCAATCGTCGACCACAGGACATTGCCATATTAATTTTTAAAGCTGTAAACGGCTTGTTACCGGAATATGTACGTGACTTGTTCGTCGTTCGTAATAATGTGAAGTGCTTGAGAGGCACCAAAAAGCTCGTCGTCCCGCGTAAGAAAACTACAAACTTTGGCCTAAAATCTAGGACTTATTGGTGCCAAAGTGTGGAATTCCTTACCGGATGAATTGCGTTCGGCGACAACCCTTAAGGAATTCTGAAATGCTGTGAGGGAGCTGCATTTGTGAAGTGCTGTTTGCTGTGTTTCACTGTCATAATTTTAAGATTTAGGATTGTTTATTTATTTATTTATTCATTTATTTATTTATTTATTTAGTGATATAGTTAGTCATTAATTGATCATGTATTTTTTATATATATGTATATTTATATTTTTTTTATACTTTTCTCGGCATATTAGCATGTATTCCTAGGGGCCTTATCAGCCTCATCAACCCGAGTCAAAATAAAGTTACCTACCTACCTAGTGAAATTAAAGAAACGCCGACAAAACCTGTCCCACGAAGAGGGAGGAAACAAGAAGAACTGAGCGCTTCAAACAACTGCAGGATAAGCGGTTGTTGTTTTAAAACGCAGTTCGGCAATTTTAAAAGCGGATGGATCAGCTCAGAAAATATGTTTGTCGCCCCTAACAGGAATGGGAAAACGTTGCCGATGTTGGCTGATCTTCTTAGAAAATTATCCATTGATCTGGAAGAGGGGTACTCTTTATCATCAATAGTTTGCTCGTCGTGTGGCACAAAGGCGAGAAATTGCGTTGCGATGATTTTGCAGATCAGAGAAAAATTCCACGTCACGCCAGTCGCTCAAGGAAGGGAGCGATTCTACCCAAGCCAAAACGTCTGCCCGTTTGCAGCACACCAAAAACATCCTTTCCTTTAAGGAGTGACTCAACAGCTTCCTTCTGCTCGGTTTTAAAACAAATACCAATTCTATCGCGTGGAGATCCAAATCAACGTCCTCCATTTTCTGCGAATAGCTTGTCTAATTTTAAATGGCATGGAATATCTCTGATGAAGAGTTATAAACATGACTTGACATCTCACGTCATAAATTTAGCCAATGGGAATTTCCCGTTGCTGGACGAACGAGAAATTCGAAGCGAATTTAATATGTGTAAAGGCGACAGTCCATATTTTTAGCGTCTCTCCCCAGTCTCACTCTACGTTTTCACCCTCGCTCCAGACCTTTCGCTTGACAAAACGTCGCATTCGACAAAGGCAAAAATATGGCTGTTTTGCAGTCTAACCGCTGCTGTCCAAAGCCATGTTCTAGATACATTGTTGTCTCGTTACTCTTCTTGATGGAAGTTGAAAATTGCGGTTGCATGGTTAAGAAGTACCTTCAAGTCAAAGTTGAGTTGAGATAGAAGAACTTGTTGATTTCAAGTGAGGTTCTAGTAATTTCCAAATAATCACCTTTAATAGAATGCAGATATTTGAAATTAACCGAACTGCAGGAAGCTGAAAGGGAAATTTTGAAGCGAGTGCAACAAGTGTCCTTTCCAAAGGTCATGGAAATCCTTTCATCCACAGAAATTCACAAGGGAGGAAGTTGTATTAAGAGAGTTCTACAAAAGGCAGGAGCATCCCTTTATCAGCTAAACCCACAACTGATGGAAGGCTTACTGAGGGTTGGAGGTCGACTGGTGAATGCTCCACTTGCCTATGTAAGAAAGCACCCCATCGTCCTACCTTACAACCACCAAGTAACAGATTTGATGATCAAGAATTATCATGAGAGTTTGAGCCACATGGGTCAATAAAGCCACCCAGTGATACGCTTGCCCCTGACAAGCCACAATTCCCATTTGTTGGTGTCGATTATTTTGGGCCGTTTGAAGTGAAGCAAGGCAGAACTCGCGTAAAGAGGTATGGATGTCTCTTTACTTGTTTAACGACACGCGCTGTCCACATTGAGTCCACAGACTCCATGGTAAATGCGCTCAGAAGATTCATTAGCATTCGTAGGTGTCCAGAGCAGATAAGAAGTGACAGAGGTACGAACTTCACAAGGGCAGACAAAGAACCGAAGGAGACTATAGAAGAGTGGAACCAGCAGAAGATTGACCATGTTTGCGGACAGATGGGGATTCAATGGATTTTTAACCCTCCAGCGGCTAGCGATATGGGCGGTGTATGGGAACGGATGATACGATCGGTGTCACAAATTTTGCGAGCCATACTGAAGGAACAGATAGTGTCAGATGAAGTCCTCTCGACTATTATGGCTGAAGTAGTGAACGTTTTGAATTCTAGACCTCTCACGCGCAACAGTGACAGTCCCCGAGATGATCAACCGCTGACCCCCAATCATTTACTGTACCTGTGACCGTGTCAAACTTTGCCTTCAAATGTATTCAGTAAGGATGACAACAATTGCAAACGCGCATAGCGGCAAGGTCAATATTTGACCAACGTGTTTTGGCGCAGGTGGACTCGTGAGAATTTGCCCACACTTCAAGAAAGGAGGAAGTGGAACGAAACAAGGAGGAGCTTAAAGGTTGGTGACCTAACTCTGTTGAATGAATCCTTTCCAAGAGGCAAGTGGCCACTTGGGCGAGTTTTGGGAGTTGTTGTGAGCCGAGACGGTTTGGGAAGCACCGCCAAAGTTAATACAAGTTCTATTGTAGCAACACGTGCCAAACGACAGCGGAAGGGATAACCTGTGATTACTTTAAGCACCCTGCTTAAACGCCCAGTGACGAAGTTGTGTTTACTGGAGATGGATGACGAAGCTTAAACTTTACTAGTCCCTTGAAAGACTTTCAGTTGTTCTGAACTTTGTTTAAACATTGACTAAGAGCAGTTATGAACCTATGAATAGTTTAAGGACAGTTTTTGTGTTTGTGGTTAAAGGTCGCCCAGATATTTGTAAATGAGTCTGCTATTGCATTTCCATTTAGGGGCCGGTGTGGCTACCGATTTCCCCTTTCCGTTTTGTACCTACCGATTTCCCGTTTGTTTCGTTTCCATGACGTGATTCCCCCAAGGGAATTCCACGTACTTTGTAATTATTCAGAGAATTTTCAGGATTGTCGCGTCAAACAGTTTTTAAACGTACACGTACACTTTTAGGATGTACACCTTTGGACGTACACTTTGGATGTGATTTTGAACGTGAATTTTCGAGTAAATTTTCAGTGTAAAGGATTGCCTAGTTCATTGTGGAACTAACACTTGCTTTACGGCATATGCATGACTAAAACTACTGATAATCTTCCCGGCAGGCCCGGTTATCCGGGAAATAAAAACGGGCGCCAAATTTCTAATTTGATTTTAATACGCTTTTATGAACCTTATGAACCCTACCCTTGAGTGAATTAATCGCCGGAATTTTCAAAGTTATACTGAGCTTCTTTCGTCAAGGCAAATAATTTTGAGCAACATACAAGTATTCTATAATGTAAGGTCCTGCATTTTTTAAGGCTTCAATTTTAACTACTCCTCAACTAGTGTTTATCACTGCGATGATCACGCACATATTCATTCATTAACCCGCAGTTCAAATATACGATTTTCATATATTCTTAGTCATTTGTTCATCACTCACCGGTATATTACGTTAACTAAATGGGCAGCTCCCAGTTTTAAACTCAGTTGGCAGAGCACTGTATCGGCGGGTATCGCAGAGCCGGGTCGTGGATCCCGTGCAAGCCTGAATTTTTTTTCAGGCTTTATTTTCACTACTGCTCAAGTAGTGTCCATAAAATCGATGATCACTCACATATTTACTCATTAATTCGCAGTTCAAATTTTTCTCAGGGAATTCTTAAACTTTGAATCAACTTGTATGGCGTACGGAGTGTGTGGTTCAAAAACAGAATGAATTAACGCTCCAAGGGCTTGTTCACTTTACCGTGTCATCTTGCAGCTCACCAAGAAAGTTCACTTAACAACTCACCGGCATTAATGGGAGGAACGAGTAGCTCAAACTTGATTGAAGAAGTTCTTTCTTTGGACAAACCGTTTGCTATTTTTGTAGATGCATGTTTTTACTATAGTGGATCGATGCGTATTTTCAAGTGCTAGAAAGTTCAACAACACAGGAAGCCTAGCATTTGGTTTAATCGTTGTTAGTTTTGTTCAGGAATGAAACTTGTATTTTTGTCTCGACTGGATATAAATAACAATCTACTCGGTTTGGACATAAAGAAGTAGCTAGTCAAATTGTTTGTTTGTTGTTTTGCAAGCGAACGAGTGTTTTTCCTCCGCTTGGCTGACTGTACATGTTTTTCGACCTCTCTGTTATGTTTCTACAGTGTCAAGGACTGAAAGAAACGTTTTCCCTTATGTTATTAACACGTAACCGCAATGAGTCCTCGTAAAATTAACAACAACAACAACAACAAGGTTTATTTCAACTGTAAAATTAAATTAAGTACAAATTAAACAGGAAAGAAATTAAAAATACATACAGTTGCTGGTCACGCAAAATAACTAAAAAGCTAAACTAGTTGGGTGACCACCATATATTAATTAAGGATTAGTATCGCGACGAGGACAATTTCAGCAACTTTCTGAAAACTGGCACAAGTGATACGATTAATCCTTAATTTTACTCGGCCCCGTGCTATTACCTATCTAAACTATCAGGATTGTTTTCCTTTTTCTCTTTTCTACGACATTTAAGCTATGTCTAAGCTTAACTTACTACGAAATATGTTTGTTAAGTCACGGCTAAAAGATCAAACATTTTCATCCGTTATCGTGTTTGTCAAAAATAACGTTTGGTGGCTAAACGCAAAACAATGTTTGACCAAACACGGGACCAAGTGAGTCCAAAAAATAATTTTTTCTAATCATTGGTGAAATTTTCGACGTTACGTGGCTCATTTGGTTGCTTTTCACCGTTTGTGCACGATTTGTTTGTTGGGCGATGAAACATTTGTTCGTAATGCGAAATTTTGGATCAACATGTTTGATTTAGATCAAACATGGAAAGCCATTCAATACACTATTGTGAGAGGTGACTAAACCGTCAAACATGCTCGTCCAACGATGTTGGATGAAAATATTTGATAGTTCTTCAATTGCTAAATTTGTTTTCGAACAAACACAGGCGTCGACTATATTGTTTTCTCGTAATGTTTTGAGGTTTTTGAACCGCGGTTAATT
The DNA here is from genome assembly GCA_016490735.1 of Pachyseris speciosa. Lineage (NCBI taxonomy): Eukaryota > Metazoa > Cnidaria > Anthozoa > Scleractinia > Pachyseridae > Pachyseris > Pachyseris speciosa. Next base: position 140,690 of record JAEMWC010001063.1, on the reverse strand, counting down.
CCTGTTGACTGCTCTAAACATAAAATATTGGCGAAAGGAAAGCCATGCGGTGTTGCTCAATACCACTAGTAAAAAGAAATAATAATCGTGGAGCACCGCTTTTAGGCTTTTTTTTTTTTTTTTTTTTTTATATATATATTTTTTATTTGCTAAAACAAAAATCAGTAATACAGAGCTACAGTACAGAATAATACACTACATTACAATAAATTATTGTTTTACATTTGTGGAAAAACATGAGCGAAAAGAAATTAAAAGTGAAATACAAAATGAAGTTACAAAAGGACATGCAAATACGAGAAAAAAAAAAGCGAACTAGATAAAAATAGAAAACACAAATAAGCAAAATAAAACAAAACGGAGCAATACAGAGCTGGTACTAGTACATGCCAAGCTACAATATTTATCATCTATCGGCGCTGATTTAAGCTTTAAAGAGAGTCTTATTTCAGGTTAGAGAAGAAAAGCGTCAATTACGTCTTGCGAGAATAGGGTCATACAGATATCCAGTTGAAATACAGAAGTTTTTTAAAGCTCAAGCTTTTAGGCTTGGTTAAATCTATATATTGCTGATGTATAACTTTATACAACTAGCTCAGAACTCCTACAGCTACCGTAGGTGCACGCGGAGCAACAACAAAGTTGTAATAAACAAGTGCGAAAAACACATTTTATTACGTTTATTTACCTGTGCTGATTAATAACGAAATGTCTCCATACAAAGCAAACAAAATTCGTATCCTGATTCCATTCAAGCGAAATTGTCACTTCTGCGGGCTTCTGTCATAAAACCCAACGGTCGAGAGTGATTCAGTAAAAAGAGCGTTTTAAACGGCCCGGGGAGGCAAAAAAAAAAACATTTCTCCTAAGTGTATTGACATTTGATTTCACTTTATTGAGATTTCCAGACAAAGATCCGTTCAAAATTATATTATTCTTTGTCTTATTCGTAGCCGCCATACATTTCTTTGTATTTCCGTAGTTTTCACATGTCAACACACTCATAGGGTGGCTTGCCTGTGGTCACATTACAGAGCACGTGCCGTTAAGCACATCCAATATGCAAATACGGCTTGGTTTTGAAAATTGTTTAACATCTCGCATTACCAGTTTTGAATCAAATTGTCTTTACCCTCACCTTTGGAACTAAACAGTACATTCGGAAAATCTCTGTATCTATGAAAGTCAGTGCGTAGTCCCTGATAGCGGAAAATCAGTGCGAATTCGCAATTTTCAGAAAAATATTTCCTTATATTAAAGGAGCATCCCAAGTTTCAGAATAATTTTCGGTCGAAATAGTGATTAATCTTCAAAAAAAAGTGTGCCTTATATTCGACAAACTGCGGTATTTTTATTTCTTTGCATTAGACAACAGATACGTGTTGCACTGAGCGAACATTCTAAATAAAATCTCCGATCAGGTAACACTGAGCCGCCATGGTCATCCGATACTTTGTAATCCGATCCATTTGACTACTTGCATTACTTACACACCGGGTAACATAATGGCTACCGCTTCTCTATAGAAGCAGTAGCCACAACAAGCACTGCACCAGCGTCGCATAGGTCGTAGGTTCGAATCATGTACTAACCTGAAATCTTTCAGGCTTTATTTTTTAGTTGCTACTTTTGAGCAACTTCGCATTGCTTTCGTTGTGCCAATATTTTGTGTTTAAGGCAGTCAACAGGAATTGACTGTGGTTTAAAAATCTCAAAAGATGAAAAAGTTACTAAAAATATAAATACACTACGACTAAGTTTGTTCGAAGTCCCTCAGTAGAGTTTTACAGTCAACCCGGTATTTATACTAAAAGGTAAAATTTATTTTGAAGCTCTAGCGCTAGCTAATATCAAACAATATTATCAAGTAGAAAGTTGGTTGTTTCAGAGGAATTTGAGATCGCTTTCTTGTCTGTTTATTTACGCAAAAAATTCGTATTCTTCAAAATATCTGGGAATCGAAATTCGGATGCGAATTTCCAGTCCTTATGAGAAAGGCATTGAGGCGACCTAACTTTCTATGAAGAAAGAACTTGGTTTTAATTTGAAAACATGTTATAAAATAGCTTAACTAGGAACGGAGGCCCAAAAAGCTGTGAGTTTAGGCGGGCGTTCCTCGATTCTTGATAATTCTAGCCGGGAAACATCAATAGTTATATTGTGGATTTGGCTTTGGAAGTATGAATACAAATCAACTAAACTAATCTCTACAGGGAAGAGGAAATTTCTATTTCAATAAGACCATTTTATAAATTTACAGAAATAAAGGTACTGTAAAACAACAATGAAGTAAAATAGTGTGTATCAACGTAAATTAATATACACTTAATGTATGGTCCAGAGGGAAACAGTTAGTTTTGTTTTCACAAGTGTGCTGATGTTTCCCGAGACGAAGTCGAGGGAAACATCAGGACTCGAGGGAAAACAAAACTAGCTAGTTTCCCGAGGGACCATACATTAAGTGATTTGTTATATACCGAGACTTTCCCTTCAACAATCACAGCAAAATGAACTGACAAACAAACAAACAAAGACGGCATTACAAGAACACGTCTTTATTCACAAGCCTGCTGAAAGACTAATTTACAAATGTTTAAAAGTACCTGAAAAAGTAGAAGATGCCTTTCTTGTATTTTCGGAATCTTTTCCTCCTATTAGATGCTGAATTTCTTCGGCTGATACTAGAGAAAAACGTTTCCTTTTAGTCTCAGGTTCCATAACGTTTGTATTATCGTTTGGTTTAAACTGAAAACAGGTCCGCCCTCGTCAATCAAGCTGACGTGAGCACGTGATGAAGATCATGCCACTTTTTAGTCATGCACTGATCACGTCCTGTTGTATCCGGCGCGCGGGCAACAATTGCAGAATTGTATCCCGGTCGGGATACATTTGAAGATGAACAGGGGCACGTGACCAAGAATCAACCAATTGCAGTACTCGTTTTGTTGAGTGAAAGTCTAGGTATATAACAAGATGCATTAAAAAATATCGCGTTAATAAAGTGCATCGTTAATTTCCTTTAATAAAGCTGAGGGATAAAGCTGAGCTTGAATGCGAGTAATCGCGTTTTTTATTTTCCATACATTCGCCTGTAATCTCCGCGAGACTGGCAGGAAAAATTTACAGGCTAATGTATGGAAGATTAAAAACGCGATTACTCGCATTCAAGCTCAGCTGTATCCCTCAGCTTTAAAAGGAACAATGTTTGGCCAGCTAGGTTACATTCACCATTCGGAGTTTGTACAGATACCCAATATTACGAAGTTATTTGACATCGGCATCCCCATACAAACACTGTATTTCGTGCGGTGTTTGCCCCATTTTCCCAATGGCGGATTTTAGCGCGAAAAGGTCTATTTCCAAGGCAAGATCGCTTCGAGTGTATGCAGCTAAAACTCTTCAGTTGCCCAAGCGCTGGGTCCTTGTCTTTAAAAGGCTGTTGAATCTTTCTTCCATAGACGAATACATTTTTACGACGAACTCTTTTTGATCGTTTTCTGGGAGACAGTGAAGAACACGCAAACAGAACGGGATATCTTTCTTCGGGATTGCTCTCCGCACAAGATGATGTTCTTGGATAAACATCACAAAGGCCAATCGTAATAGCTTCCTTCAAAGATGGAATCTTTCCAAACACTTTTTTCAGCTGAATCGTGGTCGGGTCATTGACACTGTGTTTCGTGACATACACTCGGTAAGGTGGTGAACTTACAGCTTCTGTGTTGGTAATATCCCCCGTCCATTTCCCTTTTGATGTGTCACTTGCCTGTCCGGTGGTCTTTTAGTGCTTCTTAGTGTGTGCTGGAGAGGATCTTTCGCTCCATCGTTGGTATCTCTCTCACGTCCATTACAATTGAATCGTCGACGACCTCCAATCCAAGAATATCGGAGAATGGTATAATCATTATTTGGCTTTGACGTGCGTCGCTCTTAGTGCGCTGGATAGAAAAACAATTACTGACAGCACTTGGCAATATTTTGCATTTAAATACTTCTTTGCTGACTCTCGGGTCTGTGCGCTTCCAGGAAACAAAGTTTGCTTCGACGGACTGCAAGTGAAAACTGATACTCGTTCGCGATTCGGGGAAGCTGTTCTCTTTAAACGTTTTGGCAGTTTCTTTTGTCACCTGCATTACCACTGTGTTGGGAAAATTATGGTGTGCATACTTGTAAAGGTCGTCGGATAATGACTGGATATCTGCCTCCGATCCTTGAGCTTGAACTATTTGAACTGGTGGAACGTGGGCCTGTCCAAGACATTCTTCAGTCATGTCTCCCTGAAAGCAGTAAGTGTTTTTTTTTTCTTGAATGTCAGGGCCCTAATGTTAATATTTGGAATTACTTTCAAATGTTAGATCAAATGAGTAACCTTACAGTTTCTGTTCCTCCTGAACGTTCCCAGTGATGTAATTTAATCACGGAATATATAATTTATCTTCTGTTGTATTTTGGGTAATAGAAATAATGCTTTTCCTCTTTGCAAGAATACGTATCGAGAGATGAACAATTTAAGTGAATTGTGGGCATAGCCTTTTAAGTGTCAAAAGTTGATTCATTTGTTTCTTTATGAGACCGTGTTGGAGTTAAAATCTTGCTTACCGAATCAATTTCATCATCACTTTCAGCTTCATCCTCTCAGTTTAAAGGCTCTTGACAGGGAGAAGTGCCTGTGTTTTTTGTGATCTCATCATCTTGCAGTTTGTGGTCAACAAAGGGCAAGTGCTTCATGAAATCATACATCATACATGTACCATTCCCCCTTCTGCCATGTACCATTCCCCCTCTCAGACAAAGTGTTACAGTTGTACATACTTACATTCAAATTTGCTGATTTCAAAGCTTTCAAATCTCATGCATTGGGTGTGAGACTCACGCAACCGTATACAATCTTATGCTCTAATGTTTTTACCCTTGTCTAAGATTTTAAATAGCTGAACAATTTTCATCAATCTCCCCCTGGCTGGCAGATTTTTATCTTGTCTTCAGTCAAATTCCGAGTTCCACAAAATAGCTGATCAGATTCATGGAAAATGCATCACAGATGCTTCATTTTTTCCCAAAATTTCCTGGGGAACATGCCCCCATACCCCCTGGATTAGATTGTCACCCTTTTGGCAAATGCCAACTTGAGACCTAAGTATTACCATCACTGGTATAATATATATATTTAGCCAAGCCTAAAAGCGGAGCTCCAAAAGCATTCTTTTTCTACTGGCATTTACATATAGTCTGCTTGTCATATCACCCATCTGACCTCACTCAAGCTACAGACCCAATGCTGTAGAAAATAGTATGGAAAGGTGATCTGAGCCAGTGGCACAGTGGATTTGGACCCCACGTGGATTTGCACCCTCTAGTCCAGATCTGCTTGTGGATCAGATTTGGACCCCCTAGTCCAGAACTGCTAGCAGATATGAATCCCCTTTTACGAATTTGGACCCCCACCCCTCCTAAAAACAAGCGTTCTATTGAGTAAGGTAATAAAATTCCTTTCCAAACTGAGTTTGCAGATGTTAAAAAGCAAAATAAAAACATTGAGGTAGGTTTTTTTTAAAATAATCTTTAATACCTTGTGTAAAAAAGAACCTGCAAAGCTAGTTTTCATCTATAAATTTTTAAAACAAAACATTTCTTAACATCTTAGAGCAATACCTAAGGACAGGTCTGTTTCCCCGTTCAACTGTAGGCAACTTAGTTACATACTTAGCTACTTAGGTATGGTTTAGAGCCACTATAAATTGGTGGAGAAGCCTGGTGATTGCTCCTTGGAATCAGTATCACATCAGATATATAGTGATTCAGATCATCACTTCATAATGAATGCAATTTCAATTATCCACAGCCTCCCATGAGACAGTCAGAAATCGGAAATTGTGTATCCTCTGGATATATGTATGCCTCACAAAAATTATGAAAGAAAGATACATGGAAATCAATAAAAATATTTAGATGCCATGAATTAAGACCAAGATATTTATTTTGATCAATTACTTCTTGACCTTACTATCACAAAAAAAAACTGCTTGCTAACATTAAGCTCATCACTCAATGCACCTACAGTGTTTTCAAAAAGAAATCCAGCTGCTCTTCTGGCCAGTTAAGTGCAAGACCAAACAACTTGATAATAATATATTGGGCATTTGGTTGATACCACTATCAAGGTGATTCATCAAAGCAAAAGTGCTGGAAATCTGTTAGCCATCTTAACTTGATCTTAACATACTTCATCAAACATCAGAGATTCCATTAAACATTAATGCCAAATGTCATCCAAACATCCCACAAGATTGGTGTGACCAGCTACTAATAAAATTAATTGAAAGACTGTATGCAGGAGGAGGAAGTCCAAAGGATGTGTACATTGATGAGAAAGAGCTTACTTTAAGTTTAATTTTAAGTTTTAAGTTTAATAATACTTTGTCATGTGAATACAACTAAGTTGATACAAAACAAAAAAGTGCATGACTGGAGAATAATTGGGAGAAACTAAATTCCCATACAAAGAATATTATCTAATATTACACATTCTAAAAACTAAGAGGTGAAATTTAAACGTGGCCCAAAGCTAACCTAATCAAATTAAATCAAATACTTGTCTCTTGCAAGTCACCTCTGATTTGAGATTGAGACTAAAAATTATGAAGTAATCCAAAGCAAACCTAATTAAATTACATACTTGTCACTCACAAGCTACATCTGATTTAAAATTGACACTAATAATGTAATAGATAGGACTTAAAACTGCTTAAAGAAGGTGCATGCATGATGTTCGATGGAACACCATTCCAGTCTGTTATGTAGCGATTAAAAAAGAAAAGCTGAAGGCCATATATATATTTAGCCATGCCAAGCCTAGAATCGGAGCTGCACACTCTCACCGAGCAACTTCGCAAGAGTATTTGGGCCAGTTTAATTTGTGTCCAAAACAATTGAGCAGCAGCAGGGAAAACGAAGAGTTTTCGATAGTAAACGTTTGCAAAAAAGAAAAAAAAAAGACGGACATTCTTGAGTCTAACTACTTTGAGATGAAAGCGTAAAGGGATTCAAAGCGGATCAAAAACAAAACAAAACAAAACAAAAACACTGCAAGCGAACAAAGTACGATGCCGGCGAGTGTTTGCTCGAAGAAGGAGAAGGTGAAGAAATTAAACAAGACTAGCTAGTAATTAAAATAGCTTGTAATGATAAAGCTGGGAAGATCGGTATTTATTTTGACATAAATGCCCCTAGAAAAAAAAATAAAGGGTACAAACTCTTCGTTTACAGCAGTCAACAGGAATTGACCGCGGTTCAGAAACAATATAACAACAAACATAAGACTTATTACAAGAAAACAAAGCACAATATGAATAATATTTCTTCGAAGATTCTTGGAGAAGGTGCAGAAATTGGACAGGTAACACATAAATGTCCGTAGAAAAGACAAAAAAGAGGTCCGTACCTGATCGTTTAGAGCAGTCAACAGGAATCACTGAGACAGCAATCACTCGGAATGCGACAGAGCTGAATAATAGAGCCATTTCCCACAAAATCTTTCCTTGGCTTACACAAAACACTTAAGTGCTTTGATGGTTTTACTGTTACTTCCCATGTCTTCCGAAGAACCTTCTTCAATTAATGATTCTCAGTGGCAAAACATCATCCAGATAACGAAGAAAGCGCTTGCCAAACCAAACGAGCATTTCTCTCGCAGACCCGTCCACTTTAAAATTTATCAAAACCAGCCAGCCAGTCAACCCATTTCGCTGTTTTTAACATCGGTTCCAAACGCTGATTCTTACCGGTTCAAACAAACGACATGTTTAAAGACGGCGAAACTTAATTGTTGTTTACAGGCTGCTTTCGACGAAGATCTCTTAAAGACTTGACGAAGTGAAGCGCGCTGGGTTTTGACTGTTTTGGCAGCATTTTGACAACTTAATGTCAGATTTTGAGAAGTGCACATGCACATGCATTTGATCGGATTTTTTATTTTTCCTCGAGCTCGAGTCTCCCCCTTTAATGCTTAATTTTACGAGGACTCATTGCGATTACGTGTTGATAAGATAAGGGCAAAAGTTTCTTAACGCTACTGTGAGGAACCAAGGTCGAAAAACAGTCAGCCAAGCCGAGTAAAAACACTCGTTCGCTTGCAAAGAAAACAACGTAACAAAACAAACAAACAATTCAACTACTTCTTTGCGTCCAAAACGAGTACAGATGATTGTTATTTATATCCATTCGAGAGAAAAATACAAGTTTCATTCCTGAACAAAAGTAACAACGATTAAACCAAATGTTAAGCTTCTATTTATTTAATTTACCTCACTGTCCTGTGTTGTAGAGGTTTCTACCACTTGAAAATGCGTAAGCTTCAGTAAAGTAAAAACAAGCATCCGCAAAAATAGCGAACGGTTTGTCCAAAGAAAGAGCTTCTTCCACAGAGTTTGAGCTACTCATTCCTCCCATTAATAGCGGTGAACTGTTAAGTGACTTTTCTTGGTGAGATGCAAGATGCCGCGGTGAAGTGAAAGCCCTTGAAGCGTTGAATTATACTGTTTTCAACCGCACAATCTTTGAAGCTTTTCCTGAGAAAAATCTTCCGTCCTTCCTTTCATCACTTGAAAATTCACCTTCCGGAGTATCTTTTGACAAGTTCTTGATCTTTATGCTTTTTACGCGAAAGACAAACTTCGATCGAAGAAGATGAAGTTGTTTTGCTCAAAATAAAGAAACCAACTGAATGTGAAATTACCAGCCGCAGAAAGCGCGCGAAAAATTTTAACGGCCTCGATTTGGTTTGGGTGTCCCACACTTGGCTTGAGCCTGCGATCCAATCGAAAGCAAGTACCTGGTCAGCGGTCAACTTCAAAAAAACAGCTGACCTCGATGAGGTCTTAACTTGAGCCCGCGATATGGTCACGTTACACTGGTCAGCGGATACCTTGTTTTGACAGGTGTCAATTGGCTATAAGATGGATGTCCAGTATCAAAGATGTACGCTGTAAAGTAGCTGGTCAGCTGGGCCAGGTGGAGTATGGCCGCCATGTTGGATTATTATGATTATTATTAGGATATTATTAATTATTGGGCGACTCCGTCGTCGTCGTCGTCGTCGTCGTGCGTACGCGCCCACGAGCAATACCGCTAGCCATTTTTACCATGAGAAAAGCAGTTGACGGGTTTCTATAGGTATGGGGCTCCGCTTGACGGCCCTTCGGGCCGTCGGAGCTCCGCTATTAAGGATTTCTTTCATTGCTGTGTGTGCCATTTCATATTTTTTATTATATTGCCAGATTTTGACAGGCAGAAATGTGAAGGAAAGGAAGAAACAGACTATTAATTTTTTGGTAGGTTCGATATGAGACATTCTGACAATACCTCAGATTTCTCATGTATAGCCAAAACAGAGATTTCTTTCAACTGCCCATTCATTTGCTTTAAGTCCAGTGCAAGGACTTTCAATTTCACCCCTTCCAATGGATAACAGTATGTCTAATTAAATGTACTTTCACCAATTAAAATAACCATTTTTTTTCAGTGCACTTTCTTTCTCAGCAATTGCCTTTTGCTTTCTTTCAGCTTTCACTGAGGAAGATTTTTGTGGTGTTTCTTCTCTGCTGGTCATTTCAAAGACTTCATTTTGAAACTGCTGCCTGATGACCTGCTGTTGATACTGATTTGTTGTTACTGGGCCAGATCTTCCTCAAGAAAAAAGCAAGGACTTCTTTTTGTTTTGTTTGTGTGCAGTTTCCATTGTTGCGTCACTGAAGTTTGCCAAAGTAATGGGGAGACCAACCATATTTGCATCAGCAAGTGCCTTGTCAATATGTTAAGGAACATATGTCACAATTTGCTTGCAAGAAGCTGTGATACTGGTACTTCCAAATATTTGAACTGCTTGAAAACCAAGAAGGACGCGAGTCTGAGCTCCATGCTCATCACCAGTTAACTCATGTGGCGTTCGAAGGAGATTTCTGAACACTTTCTCAAGGCCAATGCAGAATGTGGTTAGAACCTCCAGTAAAGTTCCTTGAAACCCTGCTTGGTTTAAAATTTGAGGCATTCTTTCACCAAATGCCAGGACGCCAACTTCATCAAACTTTATGGTTTTCTCCTCCAGGTTTACTGATTTGGCCAAACCTTTCTTGAGTGCCAGTAAGAATGGTCGTTCACTCCCCAAAACGGCTGGAACATATTAACTGTATGAATTGTCTAGTAATCATTTACTTCAAATTGAATGATTTATTTACCTAAGTCAATCCAAAAATAGCCACTCAAACATTTTAACTTTAAAAAGTATTTCTACTCGATAAAGGGAAAGTTTATAAACATCAAAATATTTTAAAGCGAATTGGAAAGACAGTATTGGGAATAATGAACAGTTCTATTATTTTTAGTCTGTACTCACATGTTCAGGCCATTCCTGCACTGAGCTTGAACAAAAATAAAGGTTTTTTCTTGATTGGTTTGTACCAAAACTCAGATTGAAGTGAATGAAACTGAGTCTGCTGGTGCATGTAGGAGGGATTTTCCAGAGTGACTTTACACATGATCAGTGAATTTTAGATGTCTGGAAAGTACTGTGCAGTAATGCAGATTAACAGTCTACTTTGTGATAGAAGAGGAAACTTCTACTTTCCTTGTGCAGTGTTTTCACTTTTTAAAACACTATAGCAGAGCTCTCTCAGTTTTGTCACTAGTCTTCAAGTAGAAACTGAACCTTTATGTTGAACTGTGAAACAGGCTGCCTCTTTGTGGCTACATAAGGCCAACAGTATCAATGTTCAGCCTAAAGGGGTGGGGTGGGGGAGGCAGACAGACTTGGTGCATTTCACTTTATAGTCAAATCACTCTTCCCGGGGCAAACAAATAGGTTAAATGAGATTTTAAATTTGACAGTCAAATGTCCCTCCCCACCTTGGCCTAACATTTTGCATTATTTCACAGGGTTATGCTAATGAGCTTTATTCCTTTAAAATCTGTTACAGTCCTTTGTAACTCAAAATGAGATAAGATACAAACCTGATACAATTCTAGCTATCCTTAAACACAAGGTTTCTGCTGATCGAAACCCAAGATGGGCAGTACCTGGGTAGAAGTCAGCTAGAGGTGTTCCACAGATATTGTGTCTCCCCATATTGCCCAAATTTTGTTTTGCAAATTTCCTGCGCTTTTCTTTAGTGGGAGCTTTGCCATTGAGTGTGTTTTGAAATTGTTCTTCCATTACTACTATTTCTTCCACTGTCCATACTGGTTGTGGGCATATAAGTTTCATGTCTCCCAGCTGGCTCTGATGTTCAGGGGCTTCAGGGATGGGATAGGAAGACTTGGCAGAAGAACTGCCAGTTGATGATCTTCTTTCCTTCCCATCACCATAGCTGCGCCGAAAATTTTTTATTTATTTTCCACTTAAGGGATGTGTTACTGATTGCAGATCTTTGAGTTGTTTAAAAACTGGTTCTGTGCACTTCTTCACTGTGCCATAGTCATCGCTGCCTAGCCAAAGCGCAACTGTTAAAATTGTGCTCATTAGGTTATACGGCTCAATAATCTTAATCCTGACGCTTGTCTCTCCTGTGAAGTGGCGGGACCATTTGAGCCATGGAAAGCCATCAGTGTAGTCCATTATTATCATGTTATTCTGCGGCGTATTAATAGCACTTTGGGTGCCTGTTTGACTGAGAAACAGTGTAATGTACTTTTCAACATCAACATGCCCCACAACCAGCTTTCCATAAACATTAAATTCAAGACCAATTTTTTTCAACAGTTCCTGGCGCTGGTCATTGAGCTTGCCAAAAATTTTCTCCTTGCTTAAAACTGGATTTATTCCAATCGCCATTTCTAGTTTTCTTCCCCACTTGTTCCGGAGGATGTCTTGGGCCTATTTTTGCCCAATTCCAAACGCCCCAACTATGCCACAAGAGAATTCTCTAAATGCAGAATATTTCTTTCTGAAGAATTTAGGTATAATAACATCTTTGAAGATTGCATCATTGCCCATCTCAATAATCCAGTCACATGAATGTGGCAGATTATTCTGAAGAATTTTCAACAAGTTGTTCTCTTCTATCAAGAGGTGACACATGGCAAAACTGAGAGTTCAATTCTGGGTAGCGCAAGCAAAGATCATTTTTCAACTAAAATAGTTTTTGGCGTACCCGGTTTATATCTGAAGTCCCTTGCAACAAAAAGTCCACAGGTGTCGCAATGTTGGCAATCCTTGGGAGGGAAAACTGTTTAAGTTCGTCATCCGTTAGAAGGAGAAACAATTCTTTGGCACGCAGTTTCCTATTATACGGGTTTGTTTCGTCGGCAAGGAATCTTTCGGCACATTCCTTGGCGGTAACACAAACGCGAGTCGTCGCCAAAGTATCGGGTTTGTGTGACGGATGCAAGCGAAAGTGTTCATTTAAATGTTTCTTGTTTTTGTAAAACTTGTCGCAGTTTTCAAACGGACAATGCAGGCGTACTGGGATCAACTCCGAGTTGCAGACATTTTTCTTCGCTTGGCGAGACATTGAAATGCCGAAAATTGACAAAAAAAATTACCGACTAAAGAGGAAAAACACAAATTACGTAAATTTAAAGTCCTAACCTGGCAACATTGGAGACACGCTGGCGTCCCAAAAGCCCGCAAAAACCGTGACACCCGCGTTTTTATTCGACTGTACATAAAGTTAAGACATCGATCGTGGTAGTCGGGAGTTAAAATAAGCTTAGCTAAAGACAGAATCCACACATTATTTTGCAAAAAGTAGCTTTAATAATCAAACAAAAGCAAATAAATCCAGTTGAAATACTGGAAGCCAAAATAATCAAATAAAACTGTACAGATTTATGCTTACAGTTCAACAGCATGTCGGTCCTATCAGATGAGATTTTCAACAACACCAAAGACCCAACGCATCCAACTCTTTGACTCCAAATTTCCTGCAGTATTTCCATCGCCAAAACTCACCAGATCATTCCGTGTCTCCCACATTAACTTTTACTGAATGTGGAGTGTAATCAATCAAAAAGAACCGACGAGATCTAACCTCACCCGCCGATGCCATGTTGAATTCGAAAATAACATTCAAGGCCGCGCGCGGTTGTGAAATACAGCGTTAAAATTTTTCTCCCCAGTCCTCCGAATTACTTCACCAGATCACCTGGCAGTTATTACCTTTCAAATTCATACACCCCTAGTTTTAGCTTTACTTCCAAAAGGATGTTTATTTGAAAGGCCCTAACATCATATCGTTTATAAATATACGCTTTACCGTAGTTAATATTCCTCGTGCGTTACGGAATAATAAACTGTTCGGCACTGAAACTTTGGACTTTGCTATTTTAGCTGATCATAGTAATGAAGGAGAGCAGCAGTTGAACATACAAAAACCTCATTTTCTACTTCTAAGAATTTTCAATTTCATTTAGACAAGATTCATGTTATCAACAAAACCCATTTCCAGCTTTCTCCTCGAAAATAATTCATAATATGTGTTGCAGGTAACATTACCTGAGATTTCAGCAAATGAAACATTTCCCGTATAAACTTGGTGCTGATACGAGCATCATAACGTTCTGTAACTTGACTTCATTATTTTGTTATGTAAAGAATCTCCTGATAGCATGGTTTCACCATCAATCAGCTGACCAAATGTAATTATATAGTCCTGAAGTGTAAGCAATTCCCACAAGTCACTCTTTACTGCGACATGTTCCGTGGTAAAGATTTCTTGAACTGGCCTACAACACAATTACGATGAGTTTGGCAAGTTTTAAGAGACAACATAAAAAACGCGCGTTAATGAAAGTGCTGATACGCGAGTAAAAATGTCCTCTATAAAGAATATGCTGATTTAACTGTCATTGGCATCAATCCAAGCAGCTGGCAAAATATAATAATCGGCCAAGGTTCAAGCATTGCTCGGTACAAACGATTGTGGTGAAGGCTCATTTTCTTTGGAACTGCTGAACCGAACACAATGGTTGGGGAAAGTTTTATTACTGCAGTGTTGTTAACTACATTTACCACTGGAGCAGCTGAAGGTAAGAAAAGTATTCGAGTCGTCAATAGCTGTAGTGCGAGCGAAGCAATAGTTTTCGTCCTACATTCATTTGGCAGATATTAGTAACAAACACTCGGCGAGGACAAGAAAATAAGTTTACAAATAAAAAATACAAGAAAGGCGAAATGAGATGCACTTGATCAAGAACGAGAATGAGAAAACCCAACGGAGGATTTTTCATATTCATAATTATTATACCGTCAGCTATTGAGCAAAGGTGTCATATCTCTTGAAGTGCGCGCGTAGTATGGCAACTGACCGTGTTTCTCCAGTTTCGATGTCAGATTTGTTTTTCCTTTCATAAAAACCCTTGTGGTAATTTTCTGCCGCTTCATTATTTAACCTTCATTTTACACAACAAAGGTAAGAAAGGTAGTACAGTCGTCAATAGCTGAAGCGTAAAGGGAACAACAGTTTTCCTTCTGTATTCCTTGAACAAATATATTCACTCGGCAAGGTGAAAGGCATTAACTTACAGAGCCGGACCACTGATATATGGCAAAATTTAGCGAATTCTGCCCACACTAACGGCACAATCAAATGATGGTATTTCATTCAAAGCAATGTGTAGAGTACTGTACGTATATAATTTACGAAAACAATTTACCAAAACAAGTAAAATGCTACGTCCTTAAAATACGTACTTGGTCAAACAACGAGAATGAAAAGGCCTACAACGGACGATTCCTCATTCATATTAGACACTTAGCTATTGAGTAAAGGTGTCATATCCCCGTGTATTAGATTTTCTACCATTTAGTTCTTTAACCTTCAATTTTAGACAATGAGCACCAAGTTTACATTTAGCTATTTTTCTTTCACAAAAGGAAGCTCTTTCAATCAAGAAGAAGTTGCATGCGCAACAGTTTTCTTTTTGTTTTAATGCGCTTCACAATTGCAATGCGAGCGAAGTTACAAGCCAAGAGTTAAAATCAAATATAGAGACATGTACAAGTTGACATGCTAGTTCTGAGGTGGAATGTAACAGTCCCTCAGTGGAGTTTTACAGTCAGTCCGGTATTTATGCTATTAGCTAAAATTAATTTTTGAAGCTCTAGCTAATATCAAACAATATTATCGAGTAGGAAGTTGGTTGTTTCAGATTAATTTGAGATCACGTTGTTTTTTGTTTGTTTATTTACGCAAAAAATTCGTATTCTTCAAAATATCTGGGAATCGAAATTCGGATGCGAATTTCCAGTCCTTATGAGAAAGACATTGAGGTGACCTAACTTTCTATGAAGAAAGAACTTGGTTTTAACTTTAATTTTATAAAATAGCTTAACTAGGAACAGAGGTCCAAAAAGCTGAGAGTTTAGGCGCGGGCTTTCCTCGATTCTTGATAATTGTAGCCGGAAAACATCAATAGTTATTTTGTGGATTTGGCTTTGGCCGTATAGGCGTACAAATCAACTAACACTTTGCATCCTAACCACGCACGGAAAATACCGATTTCGCTTTTATGATTTATTTCTTGTTTAAATTTTGTCAGAACGTCATCATAATGTGTGAATAGCACCAACTGGTGTTTTTTGCAACTATTACAGCCAAAAATATCGACTACAATCCCCGATTTTTGCTGCAAAGCACCGTTTGTTTGGCAAAAAACACAAAAATGCCAGTCTTTTGACCAAAGAACAGCACTAAAAATTACACAATTTCGTGGTCAACTTTTTAATAAAAAACATTACCATTTTATTGGAGCCAATCTCCCGTATCTCAAGTTGCCTTGTTCACACCCCAAAAGAATTCTGTGAAAGTCAACTATTCCACCAACATACAGCCCTTCCATTTCCTATTTCAAAGTTTTTCTAAGTGTCGGGCCACCCAGTACTACCAGGAAAATATGACGTCGATTGAACTTTTTATCAGTCAAAACTAGCCCAAATTACCTTGGTAGGTCCTGGAATCCTTCCACAAAGTTGGCAGAGAGACAGCTTCGGTTATCCATCGCCATATTGGCTACGAAGCATATTTGGCGTCTCATTCAGCAACAAACCGTCTCTCACCTCTGATTTCTTCCAAAGGCTTGCCTTTACCCACATTCCGGCTTAATGATGCCAGACTGGGAGCCTTTGTGGAGGAAAATGGCTCGAAAAACACTTATAAAGCGACAAATTTACCACAATCAAGTTTGTTGACTCGGTAAACGAACAACGGCCGCTAATGTGCGTGACGTCACACCTTATTTCGAGCCCACACTGTCACAAGACTGCAGTTATTTTCATCACAACTCCTTATATGGAGAAGAGTTGGGCTCCAGACTAATTATGACCAAACATTTACTACAAAAAAATTGCAGTAACTCAGGATTCAAAGGGCTAAACTAAACTGTGCAAGGAAGAGGAAATTTTTATTTCAATAAGACCATTTTATAAATTTACATACCATGTTTTACCAAGTCTGATTTTAGCCGAATACATAGTTTTAAATCATAGTTGTAATGTTGAACTGTCGACGTTTTAAAGTTTTACCACACATGTAAATTTTTCCCAGCATCTAAAACTAGTTTTTCTTAGTTCATGAAAGGAACCCTTAAATGCCATGTACTGACAATATGGAAGAAATAATGTTGACTTGATCCACTTTGGCCACGTAAATTAGTATGGCGTTCATTGGTTCTAGCTTCCTTTCAGGTTTGATGTTATTTTTCAGCCAAAATGCTGTCGTGGTGTACTGATATTTCTAACCAAAAACAATTCCCAAATCAAACAATGAACGAGAGTCATTTATATATAATGAAATGAGTATATAAGCTACTGAACGACAAAGATAACATGTCCATAGTTCACAGAAGTGAGTTTCCGGCTTAGCAAGCTTCGTTAATAAACATTGTAAATTCGATTGTAAAATTTGCAGGAATCAAAATAAGTTATGATGTACGTTTACATTCCCAAACTTTCCCTTCTCATTTTGAATATAAATCTTTTGACTATTTTAATCGGAGAAATTTCAAGTTTGATGTCGCAACATTTTGTTGTGTGAGTCAATCTGGACGGTTTATTTAAGGTTATGGTGGAGACTAGAAATTCAAGGCGACGGCTGTTCAGTCCCAATACCACAATTCTCTCGTAAGGTGACGTCATAAGGCCAGGTTGCGGACCTGACAAAAAACACTTCTGCGATCATCAGCTAAGAGGCTGTTAATCAATCACAAATGAGGAAAATGTAGCTAACGTCACGCGCGTGCATTGTGGAATTATAATGCATGCAGACTAAAGCCGCGGCTACACGAGCGATTTTACGCTCGCACCGGTGATGCGATTTTTTTCAATTTTGTCGCGTCACAGCGCGCGATGGAAATCGCAAGTGTAGCCACCCTTGAACTGGCGACGCAACAGGTAAAAAGTAGCAAGAACAAAATCGCGAGAAATTGAATGATTTTAACTTTTCGCGATTTTTTTTCTGCGATTTTTTGAGCTGTCGCATCACCAGTGCGAGGGTGGCTACACGGGTGATTTTCACCACGCGCTGGTGATGCGACAATTAAAAAAAAATCGCATGACCATCGCAAAAAGAAAATGAAGTAAAAACAATAAAATATATGTGATTCAATCCCTATTTGACATTATTTTGAACCTAAAAACAAAATGTGAGGGTAGAGTGTAGTAAAATTTCATTAATAGACTTACGGTATGAAATTAAAGCTTGTGCAAATCTCCGGAAAGTTTTATAAAGAAAAGGAAATAAAAAATTTATTCCCTGTGCGTTGTTGAGTAATATAAGCACTTGGGATTTTTTAAGAACACTCGAGAAGTATGAGAAACGATCCGTTTACTATTCACTGCTCGGCTCGTTTATCATTTCTTTAAGAAAAAAACTGAAAAATGCAATGTTTGCCATCTCCTCAATCTTTCCAGTCTACTCACAGTTCCTAGAGTGGAGAATTAATTTATTTGCACTTGTTGCAAATCAACTTCCTTTAATGCTTCTTTTTCTTTGTACTCGATCTGTGAGCTCAACTATATTAGGATTTTGACTTGAATTTACGTCTTAACAAATTAAAAGAAATAAACTCTGAGAGCTGTTCATGAAATAATGACAATGATAACTATAATACGCATGCAGGGCTACACTTGGGGAGATAATACATTTCTATTTGATTAACCTCTAGACATTCAGCCGCCGACCCTAACTTGTCCCTCAAGCACCATAACAGCCACGACTACGATAGGCCAAGCAACGGCGAGGGTTCATTGGAGTATTAATGTGACGGACGACTCTCTCTTGGTGAACCCAGACGCTAAAATTGTAGTGCACTCCAGTCACCAGCCTTTGCAAGAATTTCCCATCGGCCAAACCGGAGTCGTGGTTAATGCCACTGACGAGGCTGGAAACGTGGCAAAATGCAGTTTCGTCATTGTGGTCGTGGGTAAGTCTTGTGGTTCCATCCACTGTTGTCCATTCAGATGTTTCCTGATAAGCAATTTAAAAAGTAGTAAAAGTTAAATAAAGACATGACCAGAAGTCTCGGACATCGTATTTTGTGCGACTTCCATTCACACTGTCGCGTAATGGTCTTAAACGCTGATTTTTTGCAGTGACTCATATTTTAGGACAGATCGAGGAGTGAAATACATAGTTGTTAATGGTCAAATGAAAGCCGCTGGCTGAAGGTATGGCGAAAACGAGCAATGGCGGTCAAAATCCACGAAACAAGCCTTTTGAGCGACAATTGAGGCATACAGTAAACACGCGCGTATAAGAACCTATGATTTCGGGGTTTAGGCTGATGAAGTTCTTATTTACCGGGTGCTTAGTGAGAAATCATCCTGAAAAAGTTCTTAACATTTGTTTCAGAAATACTATACATTATACATTACTAGAGGTTTAATTAACATAATATGTTTTATTGCTCACACTAAAAACTGAATTTCGAATAAATAAAATAATAAATACTATTACTAATATAAGTAAACATTGACAACGTTGTTAAGTAGTTTTAACATTTCATAACATTTGTTAGTCCTCTAGACCAACAGCGCCTCAGTCCCCAACCATGCAATTATTGAGTGGTCCTCAATACTGTAACATGTTCTGTATCTGTCGTGTGGCAATACAGACAGCATCAGTCTATATATTTTCTTCAGGTATCCTACTGTATGTGTGCTCTAATGTATTGACTACAGTACCAGGAAATCACATGTATATCCTTCAAACTGCAGCTCAGCATGTCGCCTGCATACAGGCTCTTCATTTGGGCGACTCAGAGAGTTTTTTTGCTTTGATTAATGGCGCACGGTCGAAGTGCGCTCGCGCACTTTGACTTTGACCGCGCACCTTTCAAAAGCACTGTAATGGAGGGAAAAAACCTGAATTAATTGTACAACGGAAGAGCCTGTATGCAGGCTACTCAGCATAATCCCCTTGAGCCAAAGAAAATACTAAAGACACCCAAGGTACGGAACTTTATATCGTGAACGGGCTCATTGTGCAATTTATTGGCGCTCGCATTAAGCTGGCGTCTTTTAAATCTGCTACACCATGCCGATGACTCCCAATAAGGACGAAACAGCTGTCCATGGTTGCACCCCTACTTTATCGAGTCTCGGTCATGTTGGTAAAGTCAACTTTTTTCCCGTAGTATCAGCCTTGCTTGTTACATGCTATAGTCCCACAGTCCCAACCTTCCTGTCAGGTACTGTATGGCTCTTAGAGTTTGTATGGTCCAGCACACATAATATGAGTTACTGTACTGCTTTCTTATTCTGGCATCCTCCTTCTTTTAACATAAAAACAGGTTTTATTTCTCAAGCTGAGTTGGTACTTATATATATACGTTGCTTTATTTATGTTCTTAATCCACTTGTTCTTATATGCTGGTGTTTACTGTATCGCTTGTTGGACTCAGTGCGTGAACTTCCGGTTTATATGTGGCCTGTTCCAGGCATTAAGATAGTAAACGGAGCACCATAGTACCGGCAGAGCGAGACGAAAACCTTAGGGGGCTTGGGACGGGCGGCGGGATGAAACGCCTTTAAAACTTTCTTTATAAAGGTCTTTCCGGTATTGGTGGTTTGCACTTGACTCCAGAAAAAACTAAAATCAGGCAAAAGACATTTTAAAGATATATCTTCTGGCCTGTTTTCAGCTCGGTAGCCTGCTTTCTTTTGAAAATGGAGCAGTTTGAATTTGGAAGTTTTCAACAATGCGTGACATCTGGATTGTTTGCGAGAGACATGCCACATACTCGCCTCGTGTTTTCAAGTTCTGAATAACCAATATGTTAAGAGAAGTGTCTATACGAAAGATTTCAAGTAAAGCAGAGAGAAATAATGTTTTGAGAGAGCCAAACTAAACTCCACTAGATTTTCGGCAGCCATGTTGTGCCCCTTAGAGGGACACCAACATGGCGTCTACATACTAAACACTATAATTTTGAGTGAAACCCTTTGCCGAATAATTCGAGTTCGGAATATCGCACAACCCTGAAACATGGACACGTTGTTTATATATTAGGTACTCTTCTACAATATCTCAATATCTTGACTTCATTTATTGAATGATAAGTGATACTTGCGTGACGTGCAAATCAAAAAGACCAGAATGTGGTATACCTTCTGATCGGTCAATTTTGACAGTTGCTGTTAACACAAAGGTCGATAAGAAACGCAATCAGATCAGATCACACGTGTCACGTAAAGTTGCAAA
>JAEMWC010001063.1:105000-117500 GCA_016490735.1 Pachyseris speciosa | reverse complement strand
TACACAAATGTAGACTCATAGGGGTGGTAGGCCACGACGAAGTTACCAAGCCGATTTCAACGGTCGTTGTGTCGTGGTAAACTTGTTCACTCACGTCGGCAATCGTTTTACCTCTTCTTTTGGGAAACAAACTACCGGCTGGCGTCGCTCGCGGGGCTGCTTTGGGCTTTTAGAGAGTTGAAATGAAAGGCAAACCTTTTTCCTTGGATTCTGGGTCTGAATTACTGCCGTGGGATATTTTACCGTAAGAGTGGAAACACAAGAAACACGTAAATTACTCAAATCGCTATAGATCGGTAAAATAACCACACAGATAGCAAGCAACACACCGTGGATGTAAGGTAAGGCTTTTTTTATTGAGAAGTTTTTCGTATATCTATCAACTAGAACCGATTACCGAGATTCCCATACAAATCCTTATAATTTGCAGCCATCTTGTTTATATTGCGTGATACGGTACACAGCAAATGAGCTTGGAGCGCCTGTGGAATGCTTATCAGAAGCAGAAAGCACAAGCTTTTCCTCCTCATCGAACATTCTTCTATGCCTTCTTTGGCCCGGGACGTACTCTTCTTCGCCCACGGTGACTTTCCTCTTTTTCCTCGTTTCATGAAGATGACTAGTCTTTTCCTCGTAGTCTCTGTCGTAGTCGAAGTAGCGCCGCTTTGGAAATTTTCAATGTTGATGTGAACAAAATATGCAGATTCGCGGTAATTCGAGATCCAGGATAAAGCTAGCCGCGAAAAATGTCAACAGACGGCTTGGAATAACAGGAGTCTCACACCTCTCACTATTTATTGACTTTGCTCAAAAACAACTTTTTTGCTGTTTCTCGAGTTCTCTTGCACATTATGCAAATTGTCTTTCACCAATACACCATTTTGCTAATGATCAGTTCCTGGTGAATTGTTGGTAGATCTAGTCCTTTATGGGAGCAAACGGCAATTTTAGGACGTAATTTGAATTGTAATTTTGACCGTTTGCCCCATAAAGGACTGGATTTACCCACAGTTCACCAGGGACAGATCATTAGCAAAATGGTGTATTGCCAGATCAATTATTCGTTTAACCAAAGTGTGAATAACTCAAATCTGATTTTGAAAAATATGACCCTCGAATGTTTACAGTAACCTATCCTAAACGCACTTGCAGTAGCCGTGATGCGAGGAGTAAGGAACCATCGAATTTGGATTCGAGTTCGAGTTCAAGTTGGAGTCCAGGACTGAGTTGGTAGAAGCACGATTAGCGCAGGGTTTCTGCGGTAGGACAGCGCGAGCTGTTATAAGGCACCCTATCAAAAAGTTTAATTTATTTCGAAGTCCCCAAAAGCTTTTCTAGGGACCAACCGCTGACCAAAGAGCCTGAGGACTCTGGCTACGGGATTGATTCAACTGGTAAGAAGCTATCTTTCGCTATCTTTCGCTATCTTTCGCCGCACAGAAGGGGAAACGGCTGAGAGAACTGCCTCGCGAGCCGCTCGCGAGGCATTTTGCTCAGCTCTTTCCTAATAATAATAATAATAATAATAATAACTTTATTTCTATAGCGCTCTTCTCCTATGCTCAAGGCGCTTTACAATCATGTAAAACAACAGTAAAAATAAATACTTACAAATTTAAAACCATATCCTAATATACTTACAATTCAAAAACTAAAGCAGCTATCAAACCGTGATTAAAAGAGGAAAAAATTAAAACTAACGCATATATACAAATCTATAAAAACAGTGATCTATTATTACTAAATTTAGTAAACAAGTACGTCTTAAGTGATCTTTTAAAACTCGAGATGGTGTTGGACTTCCGACTTTCGTAGGGTAGTAGATTCCATTCTCTTGGTGCATGAACAGCGAAAGCTCTATCTCCGTAGGTCTTGGTATACGATCCAGGTTGCAGTAAAAGTTCATTACTAACAGACCTCAGTGATCTAGTATGAGAACGATAATGTAGTTTCTGAGCTAAATAGCTAGGCGATATGCCATTCAGTGATTTATACACGAGGAGCAGAATCTTGAAAATAATACGATATATTGAATCGGTAGCCAGTGAAGCTCGCACAAAACAGGTGTGATATGCTGAAACTTACTCACTTGTAACACAACTCTAGCCGCCGTATTCTGTACATACTGCAATCTTTGTAACTGATACTTAGGTAGGCCGTATAATAATGCATTACAATAATCTAGTTTCGATGTAACAAATGCATGAACAGCAAGTTCAGCTGATTCTTTAGTGAGATACTTCCTAATTCTAGATAGGTTCCTGAGATGATAAAAAGATGATCTACAGATGCAAGACACATGTTCATGAAAAGACATGTGCTCAGCAAAGATAACACCAAGACTCCTAGCCGACTGGGAGGCAGCCACGCTCTCATCACCAACACATAAGGACTTAAAGGATGGAGGGGGACGATACTTTGAGTGGATGAGCATGACCTCCGTCTTGCCGTGGTTTAGCTTCAATTCGTTGAGATCCATCCAGCGACATATCGCCGAAATGCAGTTCTCGACCCTCGATTTAGCAGCATCCACATCCACCGATTTAAATACAAAGTAAAACTGAGTATCGTCGGCGTAAAGATGATAATCCAAGCCATAGGATCTTATCACTTTAGCAAGTGGCGCAGTATACAGAAAGTAGAGTACAGGTCCCAGGACTGAACCTTGGGAAACACCCACGGGAAGATCTCGTACCGTAGAATTCGCCTCATTGATGTTAACAAACTGAGTTCTATGAGAAAGATAAGATTCGAACCATTGCAGTACAGTTCCACCGATACCAAATGATTTCTGTAGTCGTGCCAGCAGCAAGGAATGGTTAACGGTATCAAATGCTGCCGACAAATCCAATAAGACAAGGAAAACATTCTCGCCCTTATCCAATGACAGCATAATGTCATATGTAACAGTGAGAAGTGCAGTCTCGGTGCTGTGAAAAATCTTATACGCTGATTGATGAGACTCATGTAGATCATTTTCGCCAAGATAGCTATTCAATTGCACAAACACCGATTTCTCTATCAATTTAGATAGGAATTTTAAATTTGATACAGGGCAAAAATTACTAAACTGCTCAAAATCTGCGTTTAATTTCTTGAGAAGAGGTAATAGCAGCGCGACCTTAAGCTCCTTGGGCAGCACTCCAGATGACAATGACAGATTAATCACCCTTCTAAAAATAGGGATAAGACTAGAATAGCATTTCCGCATGATACTCGCTGGAAGTGGATCCAGTGCGCATGCCTTAATAGCTGATCCCTAATCAACCCTTAGACGTCTTCATCTGTTACCATTGTGAACTCGCTAAAGCAGGATGTACACTCAAAGTCCTCCATAGTGCGCTCCCCCAGCTTCTCTTTTCTAACGAGCAACTCATCACGAATTCGCACAATCTTGGCACTGAAGAAATCAGCAAAGGCATTTGCGAGTTCTTGGTCACTGTTCGCGGACGGATATCTTTTGTCTGTACTCCTTTGCAGTAATTTATCAACTGTACGAAAAAGTAACTTACTATCATGGACATTTTCCAGAATAACTGCTGAATAATACTGTTCCTTCGCCTTATAAAGCATATCATTTACAACAGTGCACTGTTCCAAATAATTTACCCTGTTAATTTCAAAACCAGTCGAACGCCATTTACGTTCGTGCCTTCGCCTTCTCCTCTTCTGAATAGCGATTTCCTCATTATACCAAGGAGCATTAGGTCGAATGACAATTGTGCGAGTTCTTTTAGGTGCCAGCTGGTCCAAAGCCCTGCAAAACACCTCGTCATACTCCTTTGATACTGAGTCAATACTTCGCGAGATACACCTGTCTGACAAACCGGATGAACCAATCATCTCATTGAAAGCATCGAAATCAAATCCCTTTAATTTACCAGAAACAACAGTCCTCCTCTCGTTTAATGGTTTCCGTAAATTCAAATTAAAGCAAACAGCCTTATGATCCGAGATAAACTGTTCCATAACTGTGACATTCTTTAGGCTTAAGGCACCCTCAGTCTCATTCCTTGTAATGACCAAGTCCAAAATATGACCTCGTTTATGGGTGGGTACACACACGTGTTGCTTTAAATTGAACAAATCCAGAAACTCCCCAAATCGTGTCGCGTTCCAATCGGCCTTGTTGTCCATATGGAAATTAAAATCCCCGCATATCAAAAGCTCTTCCGGGCATATTACAGCTTCTTGCAATAGAACAGAAAATTCCTCCAGAAAAACTCCAACTGACGCACCCCCTGGGGACGGTAAACAACAATTTCTCTCAAACTCTTACGAGCAACAAAAGTAACATCAATGCATTCAAACGATGTAAAAGAATGCTCAAGTAACCGTGTTTTAGAGCCAATACCTTGCTTATAAAGAAGGCCCACGCCTCCTCCTCGCCCTGCCGACCGCGGGGTGTGCAGGAGACGATAACCATTCGGACAGAGCCCTCCAATAGTCAATTCACTACCTTCCATATGCAGCCATGTTTCTGTAATCCCCAACAAATCCACCTTGTAATCCACAACAAAGTCTTTAAACATAAGAGCTTTGTTGCATAATGAACGAGCGTTCATAAGGCACGAGGTGAATGCCCTGTTAAACGAAAATTTAGGAGCAACACTGATGCGGTCCAAAGAACGAAGATTATGCAAATTAGCTCCCTTTGAAAAAGAATGTATACTCCGCAGATGTCCATTCTTGGCCATTCTATTTGAGGAGACAATTGTTGTGATCCTTTTATCAGGGCCTGGATTTAGTTTGAACACCAAGTCGCCTACATCTAACATAAGATGGAAAGTCGCATTTGAATTCGCATAGTAAACACACGGTCTTTTGTGTCGCCTGAACCTGATTATTATCTTTAGCGAGCCTGAGGAGCCTATAAACGCAATGAAGCGTCCAAGAGAACCATTGTTAGAATTCCAGGACAGCCAATACAATAGATCACAATCCACGTGCAAATGACCATGCAAATGATCAGCTAAACTTTCGCTTCGGAGAACCAGCGAAGCCAAGGATGAATAATCTTGAAATTCCCTTACGTTCGTCCATTTTACGTAACCAAAACCACTCCAGCGACAAGATCCCTCATTTAGACGTATTCTAGAATGTTCCACCGCGCAGAACAGTTGACCATTAAGGAGGAAAAATAACGTAAGCACGGACCACAAAATGTTCCGTCCAGCCTCTTCACGCATGGCTACCTCTTTCCTCACTTGTGCGGCGGCCTTAGAGGACATATAGGGAGCTATAACGTCCTCTGCTTCGAATCGTTTAGGTATAACTTTTCAAAGAATGAGATAATAATAATAATAATAATAATAATAATAATAATAATCACTTTATTAAAGTCTCAAATCTTTCTAGCCGAGTACAGAGCACAGATGCTCTCTCGAGTCCGGGAATCGAACCCGGGGCACATTGGTGGAAAGGGAGCGCTCTCACCACTGCGCCAACTTTATAGGCACTGTTAGCGCTGTTTATTAGTAAATCCAAGGTGACTGACCCTCAGGTAGCCGCATATGAATCAAGGCGTTAGAAAGCATTGGGCCGCCTCAAACTTTAAAACTTCTAAAAAAGTTATAATGATTCTGTCGTCTAATAATAAAACGAACCCACAATTGAAAAGGTTCGAGCTTGAGAACAAATGACCGGAAACAAATGGAACAATATTTCTGAATTTAAATCAGATCGTAATGTAACGAGCAACAAAACAACCTTCTTCTCAAAAAACAAGAAGGAAAATTTTACCGCTGTAACGTATTATTTTTTCTGAAATACGACCCCTCAAGCATGTAGTGATTAAACGATATTCGAGTTTTAAATAAAGGATTTTACTTTACTTTACTTTACTTTACTTTACTTTACTTTACTTTACTTTACTTTACTTTACTTTACTTTACTTTACTTTACTTTACTTTACTTTACTTTACTTTAGCATGCTTATCTGCTATGTTACTTGGAACTGCTCGCGCGGCTTGATTGAAATGCGTCTATAGAATTTCATACTTCCGGTGGAATTTAATCCATCTCCTCGCTGTCCGTGTCCTACGCTTTCCGGGGAGGAAATGAAAATTCTTCGGTCATCGCAGCAAGCTCTGCTTCTCTTGCCCCCACCCCAATCTTCTCGCGGCTCTCTTCACACGCCACTCGGGCGCGAAACAAATCTCGCGTGAGACCCCAATAGATAGCTTTCTCGCAGGCCAAGCGGAGCTTGAGCGAACTTATGAGACGCGTTTTCCACTCGACAACTCCGTCTGTCAAGTCGACACAAGTTATCCACTCGTATGAGTTCTAAAACGTATGTTTCCACTGGTACCACGTCGACAGTACTGCAAGGAAAACGCTATTTTTTTTTTTTTTTGGCTGTCAAGGTGACACTTAGAGTTGCATGTGAATACTCAAAACAGAAAGTAAAAAGCCATGTTACCGCTCGAATAAATAAATAATAAAAGCCGAACTCAAACTGGTCTCTCTTATTTTAGCTTTAATTAAATTCCGAGCGTCCCCGCTCCTTTTACATGAAAGTTTTCTTTTTTTTTTTTTTTTTTTTTTTTTGTAGTATTCTAACTCAAACTAGAAATCCAACTCGATGTTCAACTCGAACTCGAACTCGAACTCGAATCCAAACTCGATGATTCACGATTCCCAATATCTTTTTCTTGCGAGCGTGTACATTGAAAAACACTCCAATTGCTCAAATTATGCAATTGGCATTTGACCTTTCACGCTCAGGTAGTTTGTGGTTTTCGGTTTTCTATCAGGTGGCCATGTGGACGAAAGACGTTTTTTAAGAAAGTTTTACAGGCGTTACTTCCCGCCGCCCCTTCCAAGCCCTCGTCCATTTTTCGCCTCTTTATTTTCGCCTCGCTTTGCCGGTAATATCGCGCCCTGTTTACTATCTGAACGCCTGGAACAGGCTAGTTTATATGTATTGTATATCGCAGCTTTTGTTCCACCTGGGTTTTGTCACTGAAATCGACGCTATTGATCCTTTTCGAAAATTGCTTTGTTTGTGGAGCACAATGTTGACTATCAGGAATGATCTTGCCAAAATCAAACTGTCGGACGGGAACGTGACCAGCTAAGGTGAAAGACTGCGTCTCAAGCCATTTACCAAATCGGTATAAAGGTTAAGGGAGAGGCGGGAGAGCAAAAATCAGCGTGAAAACGACGGTGGCAATGGTCTTATGCAGTTATAATATTCATACGGTGGAATTACGTACACTTTCTACTAATGGATTTCGACCTGGCAAATGTTACGGGTATGTGAGAAGCTTTTCAATCCGCAAAATAATTTCCGCTCCATGCATTTCTTTGTAAACCTAATCGCCATGTTTTTTTTTTTTCAAACATATGAGAAAGCCGTTGCCGTTACGCGGGTTCTGCGTCCGCTATTTCTACTGGCCATGAATAAATATGGGTTATTGGCCAAGCGTGAGGTCAAGATGGCGGGATATTGGTCATGGCCATGGTCTCGGTCCATAAACACGCAAAAAATGAACGTGGCTAATATCCCGCCATCTTGAGCGAAAAAGCTTGGTCAATAAAGGATTTAGTATATGACTCAAAGGATGCTATTAAAAGACAGTAAAATGCCTGACGAACGGGCTATCCCGAGCGGTCAAGATGGCTCCATCTTGATCTCGCGGGTAGCAAATCACACCAGGAGAATTGATTCATCTTGACTGTTGAGAGAGCCAGTCATATAATAAGAATCTTTGTTTTATAAGTTCTCCTCATCAAGGGAAGTGTAAACTGGCTAAATTATCCATTGCACATCATTGCGTTGACCTAGTAGATAATTCGAGGACTTTTTCTGTGAGTAGCCTGCAGTGCAGGCGTATTTCGGGCGCGCGAGTGCACATTTTCGTATTAGGGCGCCATCTTGGATTTGGTAACTGTGGAGGGTTGGGGCGAGGAAAAATTTGCCGAGGGAGTAGGCGCGAGGTGGAAAAAACGGGCGTGGGGGGAGGGGGAGGGAAGGCGAAAAATACGCCTGCCCGCAGTGTTTGTTCGCTTGCAGAACCCGTACACCAGATAGACGGGGTCTCTGATTGGTGCGGTAGATTGCAAATTGATCGATAGCTGTCAATCTAAGATAGTTTTTCTTCCGGCCGTTCCTTCTGATTTGCAGAGATAATGGCGGACTCGCTAAGCTTTGATGCTACACTCGAAGAAGCGCTTTTATTTCTCTCTTAGCTAGGTATGTAGCGTGAATTACGACCTGAGCAAAAGGAAGCCATTTCGACCCTTGTTCATGGAAGCGATTTATTAGGAGTTCTTCCGACGGGCTTTGGGAAAAGCCTCATCTTTCAGTTGTTGATTCGTGTGAAACAAATATTATCGTCGAAAGCTGCGTGTGTGATTGTTGTCTGTCCGCTCAAAAGCATCGTACAAGATCAGTTAACGGAAGCATCTTCAATGGGTTTGACGGCGACATCACTAGCTAGTGCTAGATTAGAAGATGTTGAGAATGGTAAATACCAGATAATCTTTGCGTCCGCAGAGGAAATATTAGCTAAGCCTTTTCTCTCTTCCCTGAAAAAGAGCAGTTCACCATTGCACCAAACCTTGCTGCAATAATTGTCGACGAGTCACACACTGTGGAAACGTGGACCGGACAAAGCTTTGATTTTTCTCTTACGTTTCACGTAAAATGGGGGTGGAAGGCCTACACGTCTCCTACTCACATGTTTGTCGCTTCTATCTCGGTCTTTTGACCCATTAAGCTTCTTGTATGTTTTCAGCGGGTTAACATGATGATTTAGAGGATTTTCTTGTTAGCGACTAAATGAAGCCATTTGCTTAAATGTCGCATACTTGATCTCAAAGGTCACTTCTGGGTTACAAGTTTCAACGCCTGTTTGTTTGAACCCTTGTTGTTTCTGTTTAGCGACTGTGGTTTTTACGCCCTTTGAGGCATTTTTATCTATGTTTGGTTTGGCTTTGTTTTGCCGGGCCCGGCCGTTTGTATTTGCAGCAAGATGGTGTGCTTCTATCACGGCTTTTTGTCTTTCGATCCTTTCTTTAGCACTGTAGCTTCTTAGAGAGCTATGCAGCACCTGGAATAGATCGTTTAGCTTTAGTCACGGCTGTGCTTTTATCGTCGTTTCCGCGCTCCGCTCTGTGACTGAAGATTTTGTTGCGGGAGCTTAGTACTTTCCTCCTTTTGTTAATGCCAGTTTATGATAGGCAAGACCATGGTTTCGATCCTCCCTTGTGGATCTCATCAGTTGCCGGGAATGGCTTGATTCGAGTTGCTCTTTAGGCAACGTCGTTCTTTTTGTGAGAATGACAAAGCATTCTGTTTGGCATAAGTTTTCGCTTGTGCTTTTATACCCACTAGGCGGATCGAAAATACTGGATTTCTATTGGCTTTCCAGGTTGCCAACTGTGAACTGCGGTTTTCGATCCTTTCATGTTTAAAGCTAGTACATCTTTCCGCTTGTGCGACAATGTATGAAATTTCTAGCACTTCGTTGGTTTCGTAGAGTTGTGGAGATGTCTAATTTAGCGCACATGATTTCCGCGTAAAACGCAGTGTAGGTACTTTCAATGTAGTGCGCGTTGTCTAGTTTCCTCCTGAACAATGTTTATCAAGTGCTGCTATGTAATTTCTCACACGCAGCAGGACGGGCCCTTCCTGAACTAAATCAATCACGTAAACAACGTTTCCCACACGACTACAAACTTCTGCTAACACAACTCCAAGGCTGTCCTTCCTCTGCGAGGGTTTAAAAAGATTTTCCGACGATGAGTACACTTGTTTGCCGGGAATGTTTCCAAATTTCACTTTAAAAGAGCTTTTGCAAATCCTACAGCTGTCGCTAGGACGTCTTTCCGACATAATTTCACTCGCATACTCGCTCGCTCGATTCCTGTTTTTCACAGACTTGACAAATACACGTGTGTCGATGTTTTTGTCGGAAGTAAATTTTTGGCTTCCGGTAGAAAATAAATAGATTTTCATTGGCTGCTTACACATTTCCGGAAAGGCGATGAAGCGCTACTAATTAGGGGGCGTTCAACAATTTCACAGGCTTTGCGGGCAGGCGTTATTTCACGTTCCCCACCCCTTCGCCCTCTACCACTTCGCCTTCTGTCCCAACCCTCTACCGGTCAAGCAACAATCCAAGATGGCGACATCGAAAACCTCGTCTGTCGTTCTGTTCCAAAATAACGCCTGCACTGCAGGCTATCTGTGAGGGGTGAGGCTTTAGTTAGAGCTTCTGATCATTAAGTGGTTTTTAACTTTTTGTACTCACTCTTCTTAAGAACGGGGAACTAGACCAGCCCAGCTCCAGCGTTTGTTAGTTTAAACAACTCTAAGGGGCTGTTTACATGGAAGCAGGGAGATCCCAGCACTAGGAAGATCTGATAGGGCAAACCAACGTTTCGTTGGGTTTACATGCAGAAATTTCGGTCAGAAATTTCGACGAAATTGTCTTCCATTAGACAGTGATCACCCGGCCGCCGCCATGTTTGTTTGGTTTGTTTTTCTTCTCCCTGCAACTAGGATATTCCTACCTTTTAGCTAGGAAGATCAGACGATTAGGAAGATCCTAGCACAAGGGCCAAGTACAACTCTTTACATGTAAACTGAATACAGAAAAGTAACATATGGCGCTAGGATGATCCGCCTTCTAGGATCTTCCTCCCTCAATGTAAAGGAGGTGTAAAAGAACTTATATTATCTACTTAAGGTATGCGAGCGACACGAGTTGAGGATAGCTGATTTGACTATCATTTTTTGTTTGGTATTTCATTAATATACAGCCAGATGTTTTCAAGTGCGCTGAAAAAACTAAGATTGATGCAATATTTCACTTTATTACTTTTTAATTAAACGCACTTTTCCGACAAAAGTGGCGTAATTTCACGAGTGTTTCAAAAGTGGGTATAACTGTCAACCGACAAAAGGCCTAAACTTTTACTCATAAAGCGGGAATAATTGATGGCCGACGAACAGTCCCAAAAAAGCGGATTGCCAGCCCTATTGTGGTCAACAGAGAGAATGAAAAGCCTCAACGGACTATTTTTTATCAGTTGCGATCTCAAGATAACGACAACAATATCAAACAATACATTACTTCATTAGTACA
The DNA here is from genome assembly GCA_016490735.1 of Pachyseris speciosa. NCBI lineage: Eukaryota > Metazoa > Cnidaria > Anthozoa > Scleractinia > Pachyseridae > Pachyseris > Pachyseris speciosa. The sequence goes on along the minus strand of JAEMWC010001063.1, from coordinate 106,404 downwards.
AGGTTACGGTATAGTAAAGAATGAGATACAAGTTTAACAGTTCATCACAAAGTAAAAACAAGGCCACTTTGATAATTAAAGTTCTAGGTAAAAAACTAAAGAAGAACTTATGGAAGAGATCATTTCTCAATTTTCCATTGCAATAACATTTTACTCCGAAATTCTTTTACATGTGGCTTCTTATCAAACTGAAACATTTACAGGCGTAGACATCATAAAATGCTTTGATAGAACGACTCAGGGAGAAGTGTAATTCGTTTAATTGAAGGACGTGAGGAATAAGGATGAGGGGATTTTGCTTTTTCTTATAAGATGAATATCAGTATAATTATTTACAGTATTAAACCAAGGCAAAGCTTGCTTGCTTGCATTTCATAAACGTACGTATGTTCAGTGGACACTGAGTGGAGTATGAATGGATACACCTAAAGGCTCAACGGGCGATTGCTCATACATTAGCTATTGAGTAAAGGTCTCGTACCTCTTTGTATTACATGCACATATAGTATGACCCATGACCGTGTTTCTCGAGTTTCAATGTGGATGTTTTGCTTTCAAAAAGAAAACACCCTTGTCAGGGGAACCCAACGACAAGTTTCGGTAGATATCTGCTCGGTGGAGGGTAATTCGGCTTGTGCTTTCGGCGTCGATTCGATTAAAGAGTGCACTCAAATTTTCGTAACTAAAACGTGGCCTACACAGTAATTTTTAAAGAGTTATTTTAACTCCAAAAGTGGAGTTAAAATTTTAGGTTAAATATAACCCATTTTGGGGGGTTATTTTAACTCTTTTTTTTAACTCCTTTTTAAGGGTTATAATGACTCCAGTGTGGGAGTCACTTTAACTCTGCAATAGGAGTTATTTAAACTCCATAAGGGAGTTACTGTAACTCCAAATGTGGAGTTAAAATGTTAGGTTAAATATAACTCCTTTTTTGGGGTCATTTTAACTCCCATTTTTAACTCCAATTGTGGAGTTGTATTAGCTCCAACAAAGGAGTCATTTTAACTCTGCCCCATAAAAGAGTAGAGTTATTTCAACTCCATAATCAGGGTTATAGTCACTCCGGAATTAGAGGTAAAATAACTCCAGCACAGTCACCCTATGTAGTTTTAAGAACAGATCACACAAATTGACTGTAACATGTTTAATTCAATCAGATTTCATTTTCTTATCTGAACACCAGTTTCTTACATACTAAGTCTTTGTATTATCATTGACATTTGAAATGTAAATTTCTAATATGATTATATTGATAAATAAAGAATGTGCAAGTATGCATGATTAAAACATTTAAACATGACAATCTTTCCAGGTATTAAAATCAAATTTGAAGAACATTTGAATTTAAACGACTATACAACAAAATTCAATCTGTTTGTTTGAACACAACTCTATCTTTTC